>VKKT01001664.1:12908-27377 GCA_008038995.1 Haliotis laevigata | reverse complement strand
ACGCACGCACGCACGCACGCACACAACTACAATCGCATCCATCAATCCCTTTCTCACATATGATGATAGCCCTTCCCGTGATGCATCAGTCTTACCCCTGGGTCCCGCCGGTAGAGGGTCAACACGTGACCTGACCTCCCCGCTGACCCCCAACTCCCGGCATTAACGATATCTCTCTGTCATAGTCCGGCTATCCTCGACCGGCTGAGCGATGTCGGTAACGACTTCTTTTTCATTAGTTGACCGCCACCGTCACCCGGTGTCATCGTGCCTGACAGTTATTCTCTAGCTGACAGTATGTCACGGGCTGGGGAGTAAGGATGACGTCTTCATCAAATAATAGGTCGTCGTGTTGGTCTTTACACTGCATCGGATGATGTGGTGCACTGATGTGTTGTTGTATAGCGACTCCACTTACAGGCGAGAGTGACTCGGTGAGTGCGTGCGTGAGTGCGTGCATCAGTGAGTGAGTGAGTATATTTTAAGCAGCTAGCAGTGCTATTCCCAAAATGAGCCCCTGCCCAGTGAGTGAGTGAGTGAGTTATACCTTGTTGACGCCTAACAATATGCTTGGAAGGATGGGTGATTTTTTGTTGTTTGGGTGAGTGAGTGCTAACTATTGTATGAGAGATGTATTGCAGTCAAAGATTATTAGGAAAGTTTGCTCGAGTGAGTGAGTGAGTGAGTGAGTGAGTGAGTGAGTGAGTGAGGCAGCAATAGTATTGACAGAAACAGAAACCTGAATGAGGTCGAACCCGGATTTGAACTCACGATCCTATGTACTGAAAACTCAACGCAACTGTCATCGACCATCGACGATGTCAGGTCAAGTGTCAAGACACGTCAGATGGGGAACCAGCGGCAGAGGGTTGGTCTAAAAAGTCTTCACTATGCAATAACGAAGACATTCAAATAATGTCATTAAGACCGCTCCATCGGTTCGGGCGAAATGCATGGAGCGCTAATTATAAGTACCGAGTCTGCACCGGAAAAACCCTTTGGGGTGAAGATGAGAACGGATGCCTGTGTATTAATGTTGAAGAGGGGTGACGATACACTGGATTAGTGATGGGTCTCTGATAAATGTGGTATATGAAGCGTATGTCCACATTTAGTAGCCCGTCACTCAATGGCTTACGTTTGTGGAGCATTCCCAATCCTTCCTTGTAGTGGGCATGATGTTGTGGATTTGGTTGTTGAGGAAAGTCTGCTCTGGGAATGAGGCCACAATATGTGGTATTTAAACAGTTACACTGCCCGTACATATGCATTTATTGGATTTATGTTGTCTGTGTCGTTGCAACAAAACACATGGTCAAGACTGACAAAACCACCCCAATTTGTAAAGCCCATTTTCTCTGGAATTAGGGGGATAAGCAGTTCCCATGGGATTACTTCATGTCAACAGTCAACCACTGGAATGTGCAGACTACGAAAACTACCACAAGCAATTGTCACTTGTTAGGGGGTACACAAAATACGTGATCTAGACTACCAGTTGTCTGACTTCCTTTTTCTGTGGAAGCCCCGGTGGCTGAGTGTGTCTGATTTCCTGTGAGGGTGATTCAGTGTCTAAGAATATGGGTTCTAATTCCGGAAACGTATAGATGACATACAGACAACAAACACCATAAAGAATACAGGTAGCGCTGGAAGCAAGCAATGAATGCATAAATGACCACTACAGGTCAATATAGTGTGAGTTATGAAAGTATGCGACACGCACGTGTTAAATGATTCCACTGTTAATGTCATATAACTATTCCTATTGCAAACTAGTCTTCCGTAATCTGCTACTTTGAAACTATTCCTGGCCAGAGTCCACTTTTTCCAAACTAGTTCTGCCCGGAGCCCACTAATTGAAACTATTCCTGCCCGGAGTCCACTGTCTGAAACTATTCCTGTCCGGAGTCCACTTTTACCAAACTATTCCTGTCCGGAGTCCACTTTTTCCAAACTATTGCTACCTTGAGCCCACTTTTTTAAACTATTCCTACTCGGAGCCCAATATTGGAAACTATTCCTGCCCGGAGCCCACTAATTGAAACTATTCCTGCCCGGAGTCCACTATCTGAAACTATTCCTGTCCGGAGTCCATTTTTTCCAAACTATTGCTGCCTTGAGCCCACGTTTTGAAACTATTCCTGCTCGGATCCAATGTTTGAAACTATTTCTTCCCGGAGTCCACCATTTCCATACTGGGGCGGTGGGGTAGCTTTGTGGTTAAAGCGTTGGCTCGTGACGCCGAAGACCCGGGTTCGATTGCCCACATGGGTATAATGTGCTAAGCCCATTTCTGGTGTCCCCCGCCGTGATATTGCTGGAATATTGCTAAAATCGACGTAAAACTATTCTTGGTATGATGCTATTCTTGGTTATCGCAGAACAAATAGTAGACATGATAGTAGATAATAATGCATGCAAATGTTAAGGACAAGGTTTGTGATAGGAGCAGACGCAATAAAACCCTTTCTACCATCTGACGCAATTTCTGCTAAAAGAATCAATTGAACAAAACAAGTCCACAGATGAGATACATATTGAATTCTATAAGGAGCCATAATGCCTCATCCCGGGAGTATCCTGCTTCAAAACACTAGGAATTAAGCTGAACCCGAAAGCGTGACGTACTCTGCGTACAAAATCGGCAACGTGAAATATATCAGCATAGGGAAAGTACTATCTAAGCATTGAGTTGTCCCATCTATACAGCGGCAGCAGATGGTGCTGGAGAAACACATGTTCCCCCTAATTGCTGCATGTGATTGTTGTCTGCCAGGTGACACGACTATCTCGTGTATCAATACACGGGTTAAGTATAATGTCACTATAACGGACACATTAACCAGCAGGGTGACCGTAACGAGCAGATCGTATCGCCGAGATAAACACATGCAGTGTTTGTATTGTTTACAAACAACATCGTGCACCTGTAATACTGCTGAAACAAACATATACTCATGATATAGTCACAATTGTACAATCGACTCTGCTTTTAGCAGAGTTCTCTTATGACTGGAAAGGGTTTTGTCGCTTTTAATTGATAACCACATGGTATTCCCCTTGCCAATAACAACGGCAGGTTTGTTGTGTGTATGCTCAAATGTGCACGTTCCATGTGAAGCGTCCGGGCTGGGGAATTGCCAGGCCACTCTGTCAACATGCCACCCACTCGTCCACTGACCAGCTCACTCACTCACCCGCTGACTGACTCACTCATTCGCTGATTTGGGCGGTGGGGTAGCCAAGTGGTTAAAGCGTTTGCTCGTCACAGGGGTTCGATTCCCCACATGCGAGTGCGATTCCCCATATGTCTACTATGTGCGAAGCCCATTTCTGGTGACCCAAGCCGTGAAATTGCTGGAATATTACTAAAAGCGGTGTAAAACCATTCACATTCCCTCACTCATTCACTAATTTACCCACCCTCTAGGAAAGCACTCACCCACTAACTCACTCACTCACTCACACATCCCGTACAATATTAACTCTGAATAAGGATTCAACAACATCAAGGGGCCTGACGTCTTTGCCACGCAACGAAGCGTTATGCATAAGTACACCTTCAGATGAATCCATTTTTCTTAGAAGTATTTTTTGTCCTTTGAGAATCTCAGCACTTAAAACCCAACTCTCACATCTCATCCCGTACCGACGTCTACATATAGCACTTATGGTAAGATGATTGAAAAGCCTCGTACACTCTGTGTACTCTATGCAGATCTTTTTAGGGAGTTGCATAGAGGACATTGGATGTTTTCTCTATGGCAGCGTAACTTGTGAAAGCATTGATGCTTTTGTTTGAATGCAGAACAACATTACCGAAAAACACGCTTCGCAACCAGTTGGGAATCAGCTCAAACATGTGGACACTAACCTAAATATATTTCAGAATGAATGTTTTCTCCAACCTACCCACATGCCATAACAGTTGCTTCATACATGTTTTCTTTCGTTTTTTAAAGACCAATTCCTTACTTGAGACATGCCATTGTGGTTTCGGGCTAATACTGGTTGTTATAGCACACAGGGTACCTTTGAAGGTCTTTTGTACATTGTTGAACAGATGGGGAAATACTGGTGGACTCGGCATCAAAGGAATTCGCGAAGTGGTTACTGAGAGGAGTCTAATTATGCAAACCCAGCGATTTTGTTCCCAACTCCTTGTGATGAGAAGGCTTATAACTTTTGAAGGGTATTAAGAAGTGAAAATGTACTGCTTTAGATATAAAGTTTTTGATCTATCATGATTTTACCATTATTTGTTGTTTTCTTTGATATGCATTTGTTATATCTCACTACATCTCCGGGATTTAGTCAATGCTGGGACAGAAAAACGTTATGAACTCGCTAAAAGTACTGATGAAAACTGATGACGCCATACCGTGATTTTCTACCATGTAGCATCATAGCCTTTTTATTGGATACGTAAGATTGGGATACTGAGAGGTTTAGTAAAGTCTTCACAATAGAAAAGAGATATGTTCACGGCAGTGAAAACAAGCATGTGTTGGTGAAAACCAGTTCTAACCCGGATCTTCACGTGGCGAAGCATTGGTTGATGAAGACTGATTCTAACCCGGATCTTCAAGGGTCCACGGATCAGTAGAACGGATAGGTACAGTGCAACAGCCATCAGTAACGAAGTTACCTGTCTATACACCTGCCACACATTGCAGTAGCAGGGCTTCCCAGCGCTGACAGTTGCCATTTGAAAAAGTATCTTCTGAAATACTTACTTGATAACACATTTTCTCATACATTATTTGTTTGAATTCTTTCCCATGGTATCATGTTTACTTCAAATGCATACTAGGCAATCCGTTATCTCATCCGGTTTCGTACAGTGATATTATTGTGGTTCGAAAGGAGATATTGTAAATCGCGTGTTAGTTAAAATTTGATATAGCCAAAAGAAAAGTTTTCTTTAGTAATTCAGTTTGTATGAAATAAATTCTAATCAGCATGACATTAAATGAATAATTCAATTATTTATGGAGCTTATTGTCATTTTGAATTATTTTTCAAGTACGCAGCATGCCTTGTTTTGTGACCGTGAAGCCAGATGTGAAAGGTCAGTGATGATACCAGGGAGAATTTCGATTCTTTTATATTTTTTTGTTTATTACCATCAACAATAAATTAAGTGTATGTCAAATATGATATATCATGTTTTTTTTGTGTGAAATATCATGCATTTTACATATCACAACGTGGAAAATATGATATTCCTAATCATGGATGCACCGTTCTTGAAAAAAATAAGGTTTTCCACGTCGTGAGATGAGACAAACATGATATGTCAGTATATATACCCTATGTTTCTTCTTTAAGTTGCTTACGTGATGTGGCGGGTAACCGTTCTTTCCAGATCAGGAAATGCACAATGCAACTTTGTTACATTTGTATATGTTCTCCTAAAATATAGATAATATTCTATTTAACAGAGAGATGGGATTCTTGGAATTAGTTACCTAACGTGGGGTACCTTTGTTTTAAAAATGCCTCGGAGCTCAAACATATGTGTCTCCGTGCACAAACTATATTTAATATACGCCTCGTTCCACATTTGTCGGTGATGTGAACGTTTGGGAGAATAATCAAAAACAGTAGCACATTTGCTGTAAGTGGTCTGTAAGACTATGTTAAACAACTTTGTGAACGCTTTCTCGTGCCTTGTTTCAGTGGCATTTTAGAGTTGAGACGTACAGTATAGAACAAATTTTATGGATAATAAAGAAGTTGTTATCCATAAAGTTTGTTCTATATAATTTTCTCATCACCCTTGCCTATACATGCATGCAAAAAACTAATTTCGAATACCTTTTTTAAACTTCCATGGTACACAATGGTCGCCCATTGACAACACAATCCTTACAGATACTGCAATACTGAGTCAGGTGGATGGAAGATGTGAGAGTCTCCACAGCATTTGTTAGAACTCTCGCCATATAATCAGCAAGCTCGGCAGACTTGCCTAAACTTATATCTGAAGTAGAGGAATAATTTAGAAGAAAACATGAACAGGTTGTTACATAGAAAATACTAAACGATGTCCCGTGTAGTACAATATTCATAAAACGAGTGATGGTTTGGTATATAACGAGCGAAAGGCTCAAATTTGTTTAGCCTAAGCATCATAATTCCAAAAAGGTCTGGGAACTAATATTAGCACATTTTCTTTGAAAACAGTACTAAATGTACTAATTTGGCTTCAGAGGCTTAACATCCTGGGCCCAGTTCCTCAAAGCGATCTAAACCCAAAGACGATCGCAACAGGGCCCCGTTCCGGAGAGCGATCGTAGTGCTACGACAGTCGTAGGTCAATGTTAAAGTATGGGAGATGCGATCGTCTTTGGGTTACGATCGCTTTTAGGAACGGAGCCCTGGGCCTCCCCGCAAACGACGGGTGTGTAAATGTAAATGTAACCCTATGTGTGATGGTGGCTAAACCAGCAAAAAACAAGAAATGGTTATGTGATGTGATGTATTTAAATCGAGTATCAGTGCTGTGTTTTAGACCTGAGGTTTTCAGTGTCTCGGAGGTTATCAGGGGGTATAAAAACACAGCTCTTTTTCTGAACCCCCAGCGCACTGCAAAGTGCACTTTTGTGGCGATGTCTTCTATTTCTTTTTCTTTTGATCAGTGTTGAAACAGGAAGCCAAGACTGTTAACTCCCGTTCATTTAACATAATTGTGTCTGTGTTTCCAACGCAAAGGTTGTTGGCTTTGATTCTTCTGACAAACTACTGTAGGCTCTCATCACAGACTACAGAAGCGGATGGATTATGCGTCATTCTCAGGTTCACCGATATAGTGGCTCACTGATACCATATGCAAAGAAAATATAATTTACTCTCAACCAATGTTTTCTCTTGGCAGGTTTGACTTACTTTCCATAACAGTGTCCTCCACACATATGGATCCCTTTTAATAGGCAAACTGCCCTCATATTGTCCATAACCTATCAACATCACTCAGAGGTTTATAAACGAACTTCTTGCCGCCAGTGAGTGTCTCGTTAATCTTCAGTAAACCCTTGCTTGTCGTAAGAGGCGACTAACGTGATACTATGGTCAGGCTCGCTCGAATTTCCGTTTGTAAATGAGTTAAAGTGGGGATCATCAAGGTTTATGTTCAAAACTGAAAACAACATTGTTATCATGATTATTGTCATCAAACACTAGCCGGTTAACACATGACAACGTATCCCAATTGCGTAGATCGATGCTCATACTGTTGATCACTTGATTGTGACTCGAGTATTTAATATAGCATATCCCGCCAATATAGTTGGAATGTTGCTCAGTGCGGCGTAAAACTAAACTCACTCACTCACTCGTTACGTGTAACTGAGACAGAACACAACTAACATCCACGATGGCTTTCATCAATGCCTTCTCATTGCAGAACAGTACTTGTCTGTCAAATTCATGTTTGTTTGTTGTTTAACGCTGCACTCAGTAATCATACCGCAAAATGACAGCAATTTGTAAATGCCCCAAATGGAATCGACAATCGAGTGATTTGCATAGGCATTATTTTGCCTAATTGGGACGCGATATTGTGGTCCATTCGAAATCACCGAGCCTGACCACCCGACCTTCTGACGTCAAAACGTGGGTTCTCAAGATCAATTCTGATCCGAATCTTCACATTGTTCTCACTGAATCAGAGAAGAGCTTGAATGCTATGTTGTATGTAGTCTTGCCATACAAACTTACACTCTGCGTTAACTGATACCAAAAGGCTGGAGTCGACGTGGCACATAATGCCATGAAGTTGTTTCTGATAGTAAGGGTATTTAATGTGACATTAACGCATCGTCGTTTTGCTCTGACATAATTATCAGGAACAGATGCGACATCTGAAACTGCAAAGTCCCATTAATGCATCTATGTTCGACGTGGAACCCTCTGTTCAACACTGGTAGGGGCATGGACGCTGGTCACTCGGAACAAATGTGACATCAAGAAGCTTGTAACAATCTAACACACCAAATGTAACTCCACCACTGTCAGTAGCTCCATTTCATAGACAATAGGAGGGGCAGAATCCATCATTTCCCAACTGTTTAAAAAAAACCCAGAAACAACACAATTCCTGTTTATTCCGAAACACCGCGGATAGAGACGCCTGTTCAAACACCTGTTCTTTACCCAGAGGTTTGGGAATCTAATACAAACGTACATATCGTGTACATAGCGCATTTCCCTCTCCACAAGCCATCGTATCAATAGTTTATCAATGCTCACACCATTAGACGTGGGTGACAGTATGTACCTTTGCCTTAACACAACGCCAAGTACAAAGACCACGCCAGGGAAAGAACTGTAAATGCGTTAAAACTGAAACCACATAAACTACCTTTAAAGAAGACCAAGCAATGTTTTGAACCTTTTAGAATATTTGTCCAACAACGATTTCCAGCCGATGCTGGGGCGTTGCGTCACCGTCGTTCCCGATACTCTGGTCCATGCGGCATCGCTCGCTCTTGTAGTTGTTTTATCCTTTCACGCTTTACCGGCACGTCGATATCTCACTGTGTTACTACACAGAACTCGTTTACGGCTACCGAAACCGTCATGTCCAGTCCGATAAGACCATGTATGCAACTCTGCAATATTTGTTACTGTCATTGCTTAGGGGACACACTGGTCAATACATATGGCCGAACTGGTGCCACGTCACTATGAGGCTGGACAAAATGAGGGCAGTCACGTACGGCCATGGAGAGTGACAGTCACTGATTTCTCTGATTTCTATCTAATTACGAAGGAATGGCGTGTTTCTGTGTGCTAGCAAATCCCTCCATCAGCTGTCAGTATCCTGGAAGAAGGAGACTAGAGTCTGCGACTGTGCTTCGAGGGGTTCCAGTCTGTATGCACTGGCTATGTTCGACATATCTCAAGCAATTTAAACACACTGGAGAACAAACATTTAAACATGTTATTTCTGTACGTCGTTAAGCGTCTGGGAGCAGGATAGATGTAACAGAATATCATGAACGTAATAGATTGGGATCCGAGGAATACGACCTCTGGTGACATCTACAATAGGACTGTCACACACAGCCCTGTTTACCCTGTCTCCGTCACTGGTATACGTAATGACACAACTTAGCAACAGTGCACTGCTCAAGGACGACGCACTCAAATTAACGTATTAAAAAAATATATCCAGCCTTCAAGCCACCCCCCCGGGTGCATTTTTAGTATGTGCAGAATTTCTGCTGTTTGGTTTTGTTCGCATCTTTGCTTCTATTGTCAGTTTATCCCATAGTCAATATGGCACTTCAGTACAAGGACTGTCAATGCCCGAGGCTGTATTTTTACTCGTCCTTAAACAAATATTCAGTAGTTCTACTGCTACCTCGAACCAATATTATGTTTACATACAGGAATTTCACTTTGGCAAGTCTCTATTTTGTTTGTTTTATTTGCGTTGAAAATTAACTGTGAGAGTTTTTTTTACTTCTCGGTCCTTGTATATGGGCAGGGCAGGAAGTTTAGCCAGTTAATAAATTTCGATTTTATTTTTTTTCATCTACGGTTAAATGCTTAAATATTAGTATGTTTTGTGTTTTTTCAAGGTTGTATCGATGCGATAACAAATTTCGATAAATTTTGTATACCCCACTTCACAGAGGAGGAACTACTTAGTAGACACAGTGCATCAATGTAAGGTCTGTTCACTCAATAAACATATGTAAAAAAACATCCCACTTGATATAAATGTAGGTTTAAGGGAACGTGGTACATAAATATTACCTCACAATATGTTAAATATTGTTCAGTTTAGTATTGCATATTGATGCCCGATTCTGACGTTAATCCAGTGAATGTCAATATATCTTCAGCATCTATTGTTTTAAGAATGGCGTTAAATGACGAGGATACAGTTAACTTCACTAATCACGGATCGTATCAGACTATATATTAGAAGATCAAGTTTTAAAGCCAATGCAAAGATACATCACGGTTTATTCTTGATATCGGGTATCTACGATCGGGAAGAGTCAGCTATTTGCGACTGATCATGTGTACGTGCCTTTGAGATCTTCCTAGTTACTCCCCAGTTCCTTGTAAACTTGATATAGTTTGGTTGAAGACAACAAAGTGCGATGGTTCTTAAATAGAAACGCATCCTTGGCCTAGTGGATAAAGCAGAAGGTCGATGGTTCTTATCCTGGCAGATGGACGAACATTTGAAGTATATCTGCATTGTACTATATAAAACTATTCTCAAAGGAATTCACTCTCATGGTTCCACATCAAGTCTATCTGAAAATTACAATGCATCTACAGATGTATCGTATTAGAGATATCTTTTTGTAATTTCTGACTTCCCTCGAAGGAAATCAGGAACGTGTCATGTTCGGACTTCTGTGGAGGGTAGGATAAAAACCGTGGAATTATATTTAGTGTAAAGCCCTCTTGCAATATCAGACTTCTCTCGAAGTGAAGTTAAGTACAAGCGTGGAGGTATACTAATGTACTGTTGTAATGTCAGACTTCTCTCGAAGTGAAGTACAAACGTGGAGGTATACTAATGTACTGTTGTAATGTCAGACTTCCCTCAAAGTGAAGTACAAACGTGGAGGTATACTAATGTACTGTTGTAATGTCAGACATCTCTCAAAGTGAAGTACAAAACGTGTTGTAAATTCAATGTCCTGTTGCAATGCCGGTATTTTCTCATGGGTTGGCAGAGGCGTTGAATTGTATATTTTCAACAGAAATGTTGGATAGTCGGACAATTTTCTCGAATGTAGGCAAACGCGTAGAGCAGTATTTCAAGGACGGACGTTTCTCGAGGGAACGGTCTAATTTACATGAATTGATCGACATTAAGAAATGACAGCTTGAGTTTTAACCTCTCAGTCATAATGACTGATGCATCGAATCAGAACAGTTGGCGGAACGTGATCCTCGGGATCAATACTAGATGTTCCAACAACTGGTTCGACAACTGGGATAGGGGTGACATTACGTCATCCTGCGGCCAGACTCAGACCTCGGGTTGCCGTGGCGTTTGAGTTGCAGAAGCAAAGACGTCATCCATCATTCTTATTTCATTAAAAACATAATTATTTAGTTTTATTTCGCAATTAGATTAGGTTCACAAGTACATATTATTACGTTTGTAACGTGTTTAAACCATGAAATGTCTGGAAGTGTGAAGATAACGGATAGGAAAAAGTGACGGAGGAAGCTTGCCTCCGATAACTTCGACAATAAACGCTAACTTCATCTATCCAAATGTTCGGTGAAGCGAAGGTTCGTCGGTCTGGAATGATCATAAACATTTTACTGGGAAAATATACGATGGTTAGGTTTTCCCTCAATGAATACAAGCCGTCGATATTGCATGTAGATAGAGTCGACCTTTCTCGTCGTAGTGTCGCCTGGTAGCGTGCGGAGGGATTGGTTGACCAGAATCATTTCGTTTATTTCACCGCATACATATGATTTACAACGTCATATGTAATGAACTAGGACTCACAGGGGCAATAAAACGCCTGTACAGCTAACACTGTTCGTTCCGAATGGCTATTGGAACAGTTGCCTTGCCTTCGCATGTGTTCGAAGGTTCAAGGACAAGCTTACGTGGTATCACGGGTATCTGTAAGTGCTCCATCAACACGTGGTATAATGAACTAAGACTTAAGCAGATATAGGTCTCGTGCAACATTATAGAGGAACTATATATCAACCATATCATGATATAGGTCATAGGTAAATACAACATTTACTATAATGTATGCTTGAAAACGGTATAAGAATCTATACCGAAACGTGGCCATTGTTAAAATACAGAAGTTGATCATCTATAAAGATGACATCTCAATACTTTAATGTGTTATGTAGATTGTTAATACGTACGGAATCAACAGATCACAGATGTGTCCAATACGTGAAGGATATATTTATACTCACTACGAAGAGTGATTTGCGAAGTCGCCCTAATACACTCGGGATTAACAATCGGAACCCCTCTCACCTCATACGTTACCCTCTGTAAGGCTAAGTAGACACCATGGATTATCTCTCCCTCGTGGACTGCTTGCTTTAAGAATGAATGAGTGCTAGGAAATATTACTTCTCGAAATAGGGATGTTCCCATCTACACCACGGATAGTTCGTTTTTTCATTACTGTCGGTATTTTGTTTTCTAACTCTTTTAGAAAGGGTGCAGATAAGGAGACGACCTTGCAAGTTTTGTTGTACGATTTAAAAAAAGGAAGGAGAGAAGAAGGATGTTGCTGCTGGTTACGACGATTACGACAATTACAATGATGATGGCGAAGGTGGGGCTATGATGATGATGCCGCCGCAGACGACAACGACGACGATGACGATGATGATGATGATGATGATGATGATGATGATGATGATGATGATGATGATGATGATGATGATGATGATGATGATGATGATGATGATGATGATGATGATGACGACGATGATGATGATGATGACGATGATGATGATGGTGGCGGTGTGGTAGTGATGGTGATCTGTGTTGATGTTGACACAAATGATGAGAATATATCCGACGGTAATTATATTGCTCTGTATACGCAATATTTACGGTAAACGATTGAGAAACTCAGATTGAGAATCGAATCACGTCGCTAAAGTTCATTTCACAAGAGCATGCCCTGCCTGGCAAGATGAAACGGCCTTATTTCATAACACATCTGTTATATCGATTTAATCAATTTACATAGAAAATACACCTCGATGTGACAAGGGGGATTTGCTGACCTTTGCTTTGAACAGTTCAATCACGTCATGTACTGCATGACCGGAGGGGGAGAGCGGTGATAATGATAAGCATTTACATCAGTGGCTCTCGTAGATACCTATCTTCCGTCACAATCTCAGCTAATTTTCTATACCGGTGTGGGTAAGGTGAAATAAGAATATCACTTATACCTTGTTGACGTGATAGAAGTAGCGCTGAGCCGGGCAGGATATACAGGATGGCTAGGTCGACAAGTTGTCTGTACGGTGAAGGAGTGGGTGGGGATCTGAGTGATTGAGTGAGTGAGTAAGAGACAAGTGAGTTATACCGTGTTGACGTGTACCAATATGCATGGAAGGATGGGTCGAACTTGTCTGTACGCTGAGTGAGTGAGTGAATGAATGAGTGAGGGAGGGAGGGATGGAGGGAGGGAGGGAGTGGTTAGGTGAGGTTTTTGGGTGAGTGAGTGAGTGACACCCTATTGAATGAGAGATGTATCGCAGTCAAAGATTCGTAAGAAGGTTTGCTCGACCTGTTTGCTGTACAATGAGTTAGTGAGTGAGTGACTGAGCGCCTTTGCCCTACTCCCAAACTGACCCCAATATTCGACGTGGACGGGTTACTGACCACGTGAAGTAAGTGAAGTAACCCTGGATATGATTACGATAGCTGTAGAGAGGACTGGCATCCGTGACTAAAGATAGCACTGGCCTCGTTGTTTAGATTAAGAGTGGTTATGTTGGGGAGAGCTCAGACTGACCATTCAGACAGAGGCTGTCAAGCTACTGACATTTCTAATAATTTCAATCAAGAAATGTAAAGAATGGAAAGCTTTAGCAAACACCTACTGAATTAAAGTTGCTTCCCACCTTAATTTGACATGGACAAGTTTCATAATGGTATCATTAAACCAAATGGATCTTAACTCCTACATACCAACATAGAGCCATGACGAAGGATCTCTGTGTAGAACTGGCTCTGATATTGTATTACATTCTTGGGTTGGTGTATTGACTTGCTACGTAACGAACCATATATACAATTCTGCATGATCGATTAAACTAAAGCGTAATCCGATGATGTAACTTAACACTAGCAGTAATTATAAGCACAGAATACATACTCCGCAGAACTACTACCTGGAACCAGCTGGGGTATCAACCAGAGAGAGTCTGTGTTGTATGATCACATTCTAACACATGGCGCTCGCATGGTTTTACATCGTTGAACTTGGCGACCTAATCTATAACACTATGAAATGTAAATGGGTTCGGTCTTTTTGCTTATCAATGGCGAACCGACAGTTTTGTTGATCGTATAAACTGGCTTGTGTTGTCTGACTGGAGAGGGTAAACTGGCGGTTTATCTGTTTAGTTACGGTAAACTGGCAGTTGTGTTTGTCTTGTAAGGGTAAAGTGGTTGTTTATCTGACTGGTGAGGTTAAAATGGTCGTTTATCTGTTTAGTTACGGTAAACGGACAGTTTTGTGTCTTGTAACTGTGTATCTGGTGTGTGTGTATGTGGATGTGTGTGTGTGTGTGTGATGTGTGTATGGGGGTCGTGTGTGGGTGTGGGTGTGGGAGGCTTGTGTGTGTGGATTTGTGAATGTGTGGATGTCTGTGTGTAAGTGGATGTGGATATTGATGTGTGTGTGGATGTGGGTGTGATGTGGATGTTTGTGTGGATGTGAATGTTTGTGTGTGTATGTTGGTCTGGGT
>VKKT01001663.1:94594-107087 GCA_008038995.1 Haliotis laevigata | reverse complement strand
CAGAAATCCAAAACTACCAAAAGGCACCAGTACACCACCAGATGTATGTATGTGCCAAGTTTTGTGAAGAAACATTGAGCGGTTTTAGAGTTCTGCTCCGGAAAAGAGCACTACCACCAATTTCAGTCAAAGTCAAACTTGTTGCCAAGAAAACACCAAAAATATTTAATTCAGAATACCAAAACTAACAAAAGGCACCAGGACACCACCAGATCTATCCATGTGCCAAGTTTGGTGAAGAAATATTGAACGGTTTTAAAGTGCTGCTCCGGAAAAGACAAATACAAATGTGCACTGATGCATGGACACACGGACGGAGTCCATTTCAATAACCCCCGCAAAGCGAGTTGCGGGGGATAAAAAGACACACACTTGTCGCTAAAGGAATCTATTAAATTATCCAGAAATTTTCACACCATGCCATATTAGTCAATGCTATTACAGTAGATTCCATATCATACTCGACCCAAAAAGCATCTTAATAGTATAGCAACTTTCACATCACTGTGTATTACATATCATATAGTAATACATTCCGGACAACAAACTTCTGTTAAAACCCAATGTTAAGAGCTTCTACTGAATCTTAACTGAATTGTTAAACAATAAGTTACACTGCCACATATTACCATGGCCTGTGGAACTTTGTCACAACTACAGCATAGATCAAAGTATTAAAAATTTTATTATCACTTGCCAATTAAAGCATGGTATGATTCATGGTACTTCAGGGCAGCAAAAAGAAACCATTATTCAACAAAAAGACAAATTTTCTGGACTCACCCTCAAATTATAGTTGGATGACATACTACTGCAATAGGCACCAACATCAAATATGGCCAAACCACAGCCACTGTGTGGTTCTGGTAACAATCGATCTTTGCCAAGGAAATCTGTACTCTCACACACAGGCCCCACAACATCGTACACTTGTCTCTGGGGATCATTGAGACTGCTCATGTTTGTTTTCTTGTTCTCTTCTTTCCATGTCTTCCCATCATTATCTTGACTCTTTGTTTCCTTTCGGACAATATCAGTTGGCTCAGTCAGCTCTATGTGATGATAGGCTCCATACATACTGGGTCGAGGCACTTCCGTCATGGAACCATCAATAACTATAAACCTTAAAAATAGAAAAACATGTTCCTGAAATATCACACAAGCTCACCTTCATGAGAAGCTGAAACTATAATGTGTAAACAAATACAAATACTTAGCAAGAGTTAAAAAAATATCAATTATGTAATAAACGTTCCCTATGAATGCCTTTTATCTGTGAATACCACGGAGACATACAGAAACGGAAATGAAATTTTAAACCAAGTCACAGCTATTCCTAGTGGTATTCCTATGTAGACAAGTGATTATCTCCCCTTGCTGTGACATCACAGTGCGACTGTTAGAAAATCTCCATAATTTTTCAGTATGGGCCACGTACAAGACATGTTACAAATTTGGAAGTTTTTCAAGTTTTTCTTCTACTGTTTCAAGTTTTCAACGGTTAGTGTTGTCGTATTGGTATGTACTAAAGAATCACATTCATCATATTTGTGTGATTTTATGTTATATTCCTTTGTGATCACTGACTCAGTTTTTCCGCTAAAACATCATGCCTCACAGTAAATGTCTCCAATGTCAAAATTGAATCCGGGCCATCAGCGTGACGAGCGAATGCTTTCACCACTAATCTACTCCACTGCCCCACTTGCCTTTCAGGCCCTGTTCGTACCTTACAAGATCGATGTTTGTATTTTCAGGGACTATCAAATGAAGACTAGCTAAAAATGGACACTTCTCATTCGTTGTCTGAGAAAAGGTAGATTTCCTCGGCTCCTCTCGCTCTCCTATGATGTCTATAAATACATGTACTGTACTGTCCTGCCCGACAGCCTGGGACGGGTTATTTTCAGCACGGACTCCCAGATTCTCAATTCACCTACCCAACAGTCGGGTTAAAATTTAGACATGTATATGAAGATATTCATCATATTTCAGGATAATAAATCATTATTAATTCATTCGTAAAAATAAATGATGAATTCCAATTGGATGATAAACTACGTCGCTTGTCAAACCTAAATTATTTGCGGGCAATTAAGATTTGGTCAGGGCTGGCAACTTTTACATCTAACCAACCCTGTGGTCTGGCTGAAATGTATACACATTAACTATAACTTTATTTCAGAGTGGATTATTAGGTACATAAAATACAACAAGAGCTGTCAAGTAATCTTTGTTTTACACATACTCTTTTGCGACTCAGAGTAATGCTTCGAGTTTCCAAAATGTAGCTAAATAATGTACGTTACGATGAAAGCGATACTCAATTACGTTGATTAGTATTAAACAGAGATATTAAAAATCTATTTTATTCCTTACCACAGTGGAGAATACTCTGGTGATAAAAAACCCAAACAACTGTCATGAATATTAAAGAAGAGTTCCAGTCGTGATCTTCAAAGGTCACTTATCTTTTCTTCCCAAAACCTTGTCGTACGGGTAGACCCCCTTCCTTTACAATAACGATCGAGTCATTGCGTCCGTATATTCATTTGTGATGGCAAAGTCATCCGGGCTGTTGGCCTTCACCAAACCATCGAGGAATGACAGGAGAAAATGAGCACTATCGATGAATCTCAGTGCTCCCAACGAAAACAAGGTGTATTTTTCCGCATTGTTGGGGATGCATGTTATTACTTACCATCGATATTCAAGATGGCTTGCATGATGAGGTGAGAATCATAACTGCAAAGATTATGAAACACCATGGGGATGGGGATGTTTTTTGAGTTTATTGTAAGTTTCAAGTTACACACATTGTGAGCGGCTCCTCTGTATTGACCCGTGACGTGAAAATGATCTCTCAACAAATCATCTTTTAGGGGTCCCCAACATGCGTGACAATATTTAGCTCGTTGATGAGCAAACTCCTCATCCTTCGTCATACGTATAGGTAAAACATCCGATAAAGTTTCCCTGATTATTTCCTCTTCATGTTGTAAACAGGTGAGAAACGTTTCAGCCGCGCCATGACCTTGGTAGATCATGGGGTTATTAGTTTGTCCATCGTATCGAACGACCACGTAACCAAAACCACAAGCTTCGTGTTCTTGCGTTTTATAAGTGAAACTTTGTTTGGTAGTGGTAGCTATGACATGTTCCACCTGTTTTATCAGGGATTTGAAGTCGGCATAGATCACATATGGTACGGGCATTTGATGTTTATGATTGATAAATTTGAGAATGTTGTTCTTTTCTTTGGGCATGTCGATTCTAATGGCAGTCTGACCCACCCCTCGACAATCTTCTTTGTGTGCTTCCAACAGATCTAATCTACTGTAACCGTGCAGACATCGCTCGCAGAAGTACATTTTGCCTTGAGATTTCGATTGATCTTACAACAGTCAATTAAAACTTTGAATTTTTTTATAGTGATATTTGTCATCCTTTTCAATTAGAAATGTATGGATCCTGGGAATGTGTTCAGGGGCATCACTTATTCTCGGCACGAGAGTTTTATTATTCTCCTCGTGTCCGAACATGTTGATGGCCAAATTGTTTTGTTTTTCAACCTTTGAAATTTGAGAGATGGGGGTGGGTTTGTCTATACCATCCCAGTTAAGCCCATTATCTTCGGGATAGCTCATGCAAGAATAACCAGTCAGACCACAAATTTTCGCCAGAGCCTTGAGTTCTTTGACAGTAGCCATGATGTATACACATGCAAAGTCAAATGTCTAATAGGGTTCCCCCTAATGCGCAACTGCTGTTACCTACATCACACTTTGGAATGCGGGGTGGCTGGGGTGGCCATCTAAAAATAAACTATGTCATCAGCTCGCCAGCTATTTAACAGCTTCAAAATAGTTTAATGGAGTGAATAATACACCCACAGGGAGGTCTCAACTATCGAGGGAACAAAGGCCGAGCTGGTTTGTGAAGCTCACATCCCATTATTTTTGCATATTTAATGTTTTAAAAACTGAAGCGACAGGCGTCTGTAATGCTTGATGCTATATATAGCTTAAATACACTGCATCATTCACTGCAGGCTAGACAATTGGAGGGACAGTGCTGGACTCAAATCACGTTAGCTGATGAAACTTAAACAAAAACATTTTTATTTTTATTTATTTTTAATGAATACTTATTGATATCGAGGAAACAATTCAGCATTAATCTTTATGATGTCTTTGTTCTTGGTAAGGGAGGTTTGAATGAATTGCTGTTTCCCCTGTTCCATACACTGTTTTTTCTCTTCTTCACTGATGCTCATGGATTTATGAGTCTTGGTTCGAATCTCTTCCTTCATTTTGTGGTAACTCCTCATCGGAGATCTTGCTATCAGAGATCGCAATCGAGATATGAGCCTCGATTGTATTCATTTTTTATTCGGCCAGAACTAAATGCTATCATGTTTTAATGCTTTACCCTGCAATCGGCATGAAATGAATTTAAGTGTAATTCCCAAATCACAATTGGGGTGGTGATGACTGTGGACAATATGGCAACGCCAGCCACACCAAGCCCCATGCCGACTTTTACGAGCACTTTGTCCATGCTATCGAGAGCACATCAATCAGCTAGAGACAATCCAGCACCGTGCAGCAAGATTTGTGTCCGGCAACTACACATCAAGAGAAGCAGCATGTATCACTAAGATCCTGGGGGACCTTGACCTGCCACCACTCCAGAAAAGGCGACAAGACATCAGACTAGCCTACATGTACAATATTGCTGAGGGTTTAGTACCAGCTATTATATCTGACAAGTACTTGAAGCCGAGAAGACCAGGCCGGGACATCAAAGCTACCACCTTTAAAGACCATGACGCCACCAACATCATCAACAGATATGTGTGCAACAACAATAGAGGCTTACAAACACCAACATCCAGGACCGACCAATACCGAAAATCTTTCTTCATAAGAACGTCACCGACTGGAATCAACTGCCTGACAACATTGTCAACAGTGGAAGCATCGAGGGATTCCGACAAACAGTCAGTTCCCGCGACTAAGATCTTTTCATGTACTCTCTCTCATCTGCTGTAATTATACCACCTTTGGTTTCTTCAGCATAACAATACGGATACAGATACATATAGCGTAACTGTGTACCAGATAGTCTTGTAGCACATTGTTTCCATTGCTCTACTACGGGACAACTTCTTGACCGGGGTTACTAGTGTTAGGTCGGGTTGGGGGAAAAGTAGAAGAAGGAAATGGAATAGGAATTAGGCTCTAGACTTTGGGTAATGTTCAGTTAAAACTGGGGTGGTTTGGGGTGATTTTTTCAGAAGAAGTGTACAGGTTTTCATGTAGCTGGATTGTTAATCTGATGAGATGTTGCTTATTAGGTGGAAAACTCTTCACGAGTGACATTTTTTTCTCCAAGTTAATCGTGACCCACTCAAGACACTGCGCAAGCATGGACGTCTTTCTGTGTGTAAATCGCGCAAATGTGATGTTGATGAGTTTTACCCCCGGTATGATTTCAGCATCTTGGTCTGGCGATGCCTCCCCAAGTAAGACTACGATACAAAGTGTCGAATTAAGTGGAATCGCTTGTAAGATGACTGACACATTTTCGAATTCAACTTGTATTGGAGTTATCTGGTCGACTCACTACGATTCGATCAACGTCCATGGATTGAGCCGTACATCCGAATGAACACGGATTTGCAAAAACTGGCCACCAGTGATTTCGAAAAAAATCTCTACAAACTCATGAACAACTCGGTGTTTGGCAACCATGTAAAATCTGCAAAAGCGAGTCGACGTGAAGCTAGTCTGAGCTCACAAGGAATAAAAAAATTAGGAATCTGATAGCCAGGCTGGCATTCAACTGAAGCAAGATATTCTCCGGCGACTTGGCGACTATTCTCCTGTTTACGTGGGGATGAGCATCCTGGACATGGACACGCTGATGGAAATTCGTACCAAGGACGGGTACGAGGACATGACGGAACACGTGCACCTGTACGACACGAGTGATTATCCCAAAGACCATCCGCTGCACAGCCAAGTCAACAAAAAGGTACTCGGAAAGATGAAGGACAAATGCTTGGGCACACCGATCGTGGAATACTTCGGCCTGAGACCCATGATGTTTGTGATCAAGAAAGCCGCCACCAACAAAATAAAAAAGGCAAAAGGCGTGAAAAAATACGTGGTGTAAAAACATATCAGGCAAAATTGATTCTAAGAGGCCCTGTTCAAGAAACGGACCTTCAAACACCAAATGAATATACTGAGAAGCGACAAGCACACGATATACGGTCTGAGAATCAAGAAGACGTTGCTCTCTCCCATGGACATGAAAAGATGGATTGCCCACGATGGCTTCATGACTTACGCGTACGGGCACACTTGTATTAAATAATAAAACAATAATCAAATATGAATGGAGAAAATGTACTACAGCCCAAGCGGATACCGGAAGGGTGCTGGTGCCATCCCTAAACTCGCCAAAGCCGCCAGAGTCTCCGAAGACGTCACTAAAGCTTGGCTTAAAAAACAAGCTCTCTGGAAAGTCTACCTGTCGAGCAAGACAGGGTGAGATGTAAAATGTACAAGTATGCCCTGACGGTCGTGGATGTCGCCAGTTGCTACAAAGAAGCCGAACTGTTGATGAAGCAAGATTTGACCGAAGTCGCCAAAGCTCTCGAACGCATATACAAACACAGTCGCTTAACCTGGCCTGCCGAGCTGCTAGTCAATCCCGGACATGAGTTTATGGGAGCCGTGTTGCAGCTGCTGGACAAGCACAAAGTCCAGGTCAGATGCGGTATAGCGGGATCACATTGCAGTCAAGCCATCGTTGAGCGATTCAACCACACCTTAGTACGCTCAAGATTTGATCACTCCTGAGAAACGATCGACGAAAAGGGTTGTACAGTTGCCGTGAGTGGTGGCGGCCATTAACAATGAAGTCACTAGACTCTTGGGCAAGAGACCCGTCGAAGCCATCAAAATGAAATCCATCACTGCCGAATCGTCCGCACCACCTTGCGTGAGAAAGAGAGAGAAACAACTACTGGACCGGGTCAGCGTGAGGTATTTGTACCAGCCGGGTGAACACGAGGGAGATAGCAGAAAACGTGTTACGGATCCTATATGGTCGCTGAAACCGTACAACATCGACCGAGTCCATATCCAAGACAGCCAACCCAATCTGTATTATCTCAGAGACGAGCCGGGCCGATCATTCGTGCGAGAGGAATTACAAGTTGTACCTCACAATATGGTGTTACCCGACAGCGTTTCACTTCTTGATCGCCGTACACCTGGCGAGAGAGACAGTCGGCCGTGTATTGGGATTGCTGTGTTCACTCCAGCCACAGGAGTTTGAGGTCTCTTACCCGAGCCGTACACAGCTAACCAGCTCAACACAGAACGACTACCTGACGGTCGGAGATGCCAAACCTCGTTAACAAACATAGTCCCCTATACGTTGCATAGTTACTAAAAAGTGCTCACTAAAAAATGAGTATTTTCTAAACTATTCGACTGATTTTTTTGAAAATTTGCATGGACGTTGAATGTTGGTCCACCATCATTCACCCATATTTAAACCCCGGCAAGGCTGGGAGTTTGCAAAAATATTGCTTAAAGGGGACCTGTTACAGAACCGCTATTCCCTATGCTACTTACCCGATTAACAACTGTGTTTTTTAATTCAAATTTTGCCATAAAATTGCACACGACGCTCATAATAGAAGTTTATTTCGTAAATGTTCTCTCGGAAGATCTAGTACTTTTGAATGGGTTGACAATAAACTTGAGCGATCAACACAAGCCCCAATGTTGCCGTATTTTCACATTGCTGGAGTCGACACCATTAACAAGCCTCGACGGGGGTTCGTGTTAATGAAACGGAGTCCATTCAGCTCTCCACTATTTACTTTCATAAAAATCTAAACTTTGTCAGCCTTATGTACATCAATCAAAGAGTGACTGAAAACCAATTAAACATTATTTTCCAACTTATATTATATAAAGATGGGAATGTATCTGGCCATAGGCGAAGTGGTCAAAACACTAGAAACCGTGGATGGATTTCGTCTGCAACAAGTAAGTGACATCAAACGCCAACTGGAAATTGAAAAAGTACCACAGAGCTGTGAATGCTGTCGACAGGATAGACACTACACTCGTGACAGCCAGCATGGGACTCAGTGCATCTGGGATCGACCATCGTTGCTGCACCTGCAGTGCTCGGGTTGGAAATAGCAAATGCGGTATCGGTGTTGGTGGGAGTAGCTCTTAAATTCATTTCACGTCGGCTGCAACGTAAAGCGCTGAAGCACAATGAGATTAGGGTTTTGGCTGAAGCCAAGTTGAACATGATCGGGGATCACATATCAACAGCGCTCACCGACAGCAAGATCATGGAGGAAGAGTTCTGTTTGGTGTTAGCAGAACTCGCCAAATACCACAGGATGAAACAAGACCGATTTTCATGAAATTTTGCATGGACGTCGAATGATTTGCAGCCATCGCAAAAAAAATATCGCTATTAGGGACCTGTCATAGAACTGTCATTCTCTATACTACTGGAAGTCAGGTGCGAACTTTTGTGGTGGACAGTCAAGCAGAATGTCCTTGCCGGTGTTCCCTTCAACCTCAACTCACTCTCTAAACAGCTGCATCGACCTCAGGATTGGGGGTGCACTTGAACCAACACCAGGCTCACGGGAAGTGGTCAAGACAGGAAACACAGTATCACATCAGCATGTTAGAGATGTTGGCAATTATTCGAGCTTTGAACCAGTGGTTGACTCTGATCCACAGCAAGTCCACAGCAAGTCCACACCAAGTGGACACTCCTTAGCCTTGCGGATGATTGTCCACAGATAGGAGACTCAATGCATTGATCTCCTTGCGACAAGCCGAAAAAACCGGCTACCACTATTTGTGAGTCCCATCCCCGACCCGGCAGTTATTGCACATCATTGGGATACCACCAAAGACAATTATCTCCCCTATATTTTCTTTCTTTTTTTCTTAGGAAAGCCTGTAATACTCCACGAAGTATTGCCTAGCACAACCCAGAGGTAAGTTTACTTATAATTACAACAAATAATTGTGATTGTTCATAATTTTCTTATTCAGATATTATTCACAACCAATGGACACTAAAGTAACACAAGTAGAATTCATCACCAATACAATAAAGTTTTGCTGGTGGTGACACCACAGCTACTGGCCAGTGGACTGGATGGGTCTATTGACAAATGGTCCTGATGCCATTTGGCACACTTGTCCCTTTCCATAATCTACATGATACCAAGTGGTGTGGAATGAGCTGATATGGCGCGAACTGAAAACAGCTGTTGACGTCAGGTGTCAGACATCGAATTCACAGTATGCATGAATTACATGCTTTTAAGAACATCACATGATTTTGTGACAGAAGTGCCTAAAATTTGGTTTATCGTTAAATTTTTAGCAGGTTGCATTCTGTAGTTTCAAAAGGGGATAACTGATGTGCTGTGATATGTTTTATAAGTTGAGGATGTCAGATGCTTGCCATGTGAGCAGCTTTTCTCCGAGAGCAGATGGTCTACAAACGGTATGAATTACTTTGACATTCTTTGCAAGTAAGTATTTTGTGTTTGTTGTGATATTTTCCGGAACCAAGATGTTTTCAAAACTGTTTGCTGCATTCAAAACTCGTTGCTTTGCACGAGTTCTAAAAATAGAATTTCTCAAGTTCGTTTGTTAGGGCGTTCAAACTCATTAATTTCACAGTATGAAGGATTATTTACCTAATATTGTTGACTGTAATGGGATTCATTGCTGCAGGTAGTTAGAAATGTAGAACTTTGTCAAAAGTATATGTTTATTGATGAAGTTGAATAATGTTTCAACTTCCAAATCACTTTTTCCACCCTCGATAGATCAGGGATGGCAACAGGAAAATCTATTGTCAACTGAAAACTTAATATTGTGTCATTGAGTTGAGGGTTTCTCAATGGGTTTCTGTCCTGTTTCTATTTTTCCTGCTAAGAATTGCTATTGAAGCTTCACAATAACATTGACCTCAAAATGCATCTGTCCACAGTGTAAAAAGACATCAACCTGACTAACAATCATGCCAATAAGACGACCTTGGTCTTGCATATAAAACAAAGCAGGGTCAAGTGATGATTTCACACATCAGTTGCAATAATTCATCCTGGACAATTTTGTAGACCTGTATGGCTGCATCATTCAAACCATACAGACAATGCTTCAATGTCCATTTCATTCCATTGACCTTCAATTCAGCTTCCTGTGGTGGAATGATAAACACATCTCTATCCAACAATTTGCCTTGTAGAAATGCACATTTAAAGGCACTATGTCACACCATTTCTCTAAAAAAAATAATAATGCATTTCTCTCAATAATACTAAATATCAGCCCTCAGGGGAGCTACCATATAATTTATTCCCTAAAAAAAATTGTATTTTGATTACAATATTTAATTTAAAAGTTCAAATGAATTAATGCAATGTTGCATTAGTTGCATAAATAGGAAGCTAAAGTGAGTGTATATGCCCCAATATATATAATATAGGCCAAAATATTGTCGAAAATATGTGAAATTTTAACTATAACTTGTATATTTATATACTTTTCCTATCTCACGGTATGCACCTCTCCTCCTCTTCTAAGATCATGTGTGGAAACGTTCTGTAGGCTAAGTTGAATCAAATGTTACTGGACTCTGATCACCTGACTTCTGCCCCCACTCCGATATTAGCACCTGTCAATCATCTCAATAAGCGTGCAGATCGCTTGGATGATCACGTGACGACCTGTGCCTGTCATTCTTGTCTTGGTGCTTCCAGTAATCTGTGATGTTGGGCAGGTCGGTTGGGTATCCATCGAGTGAGATAGGATAAGTATATAAATATACAATTTATAGTTAAAATTCTCAAATTTTTAAACTTATCCTATCTCACAGTATGCACAATCCCACGGTTGGCAGGAGGGACACAGATTACCCTGTCAATACTTACAACCGTGAAGATGCATAACACAAGGAAGCCAGGAGAAAGCACCAACTCCCAATATGCAAACTCCAAACTTGTGATGGGTTTCTCCAGATAACCCTTGGCTTACACAGCACAAAAACTCTAGGGAGTGGGCGGTCCCTAATTAATGTGGTTTTCAGCCGCAACTTTTGACAAGCAAAAGGATGCGGTTTGGCAAGTAGGCCCCGCCTCCCCGCGATTTATCAGGTGACCCTAGTGAATTAAAGTCGAAGACCTTAATCTGGACAGTCCCTGCTTCGAAACTACCCCCCACAGACACACGCTGGTAGGCGGTGAAAGAGGGAACAGCCCGGTTGCTCAACTTGTTTAACGTTCAGTACCAATCCCCCTAACTTACCAAAGGTGAGAGAGGACTTAGGAGTGGAACGCTTCGAAAACCATGTAGGTAATCGGAAATCAACACTTCACTGACATAACTGCTCAAAGAGTAGAGGTCAGTAAGCAGAGTGTCGACCATCTCTGCATGTAGCACAAGACTGGCCTCACAGTCTATCCAGTCTTAGCTATGACAGTGCAGACACGCCCTAGTGCCCTAGGTGAGAATGATCTAAGCCCAAAAGAAAAAACTACCAAGACATGGATTACATCGATATCTTTCATTATGTACAGAGCAAAACCAACCAAAGAAGGATTGCTTTATCTGCAAACACGGGCCGATGACAATTGCTGCGCCAGGACCAAGGGGACGAATTGATGTAGACCTTCCACATCTGTAACCGAGAGATCCCGCAGGTAGTTTGAGTATCAAAAACATCCCTCCATTATGGTCTGGAGGGAACAATTCCTGTGAAGCGCCATGGTGGAAGCGAGAGCCCAAGTCTCATGAGGCTTCGCCGCCGACAGTTGAGGAAGAACAGTCTCTTACGCAGCCTGCGGCGATCCTTAGAGGCAGCTAGGTAAATACATAATGCTCGAACCGGGCATAAGGAAAGATCTTCTTTGTCATCTGGGCCCAAGATAGTAGACAGCAGTGGGATTGTAAACGTGCAGTCTGGCTGTGCTGGTAACTGATTCTTGGCGAGAAAATCCCACTTCAAACCAAGGAACATGTCTAGACCTCTCAAATCGTACCCAAGAGACATCTAGAGCATGCAACTCGGAAATACGGGCAGCTGTGGACAAGGCCAAGAGAAAGAAGGTCTTAAAGGTGTAATGCTCCAAATCTTTCTCCTCCAGAGGTTCATAATCAGCTGGCGTGAGATGAGTAAGTACAACAGAAAGATCCCAAGCTGGAGGCCGGAACTTCCGGGATTGGTCAGCCAGTTTATAAGACCTGAGGAGAGACTGGAGCTCAGGGACAGTGGACACCTTCACACCCGAGGCAGACGCAATACCCGTGTTAAGGACAGCCAGGTAGGTAGATAACGTAGAACCTTTAAAAAAACAATAAACTTTGTTTTTTGTTACTCTTTTAACCATTACATATGAAAGATTTGTGGTTAGTCT
>VKKT01001662.1:177908-187935 GCA_008038995.1 Haliotis laevigata | reverse complement strand
CCTACATTTAGCTGCTGGCATTCTGAAATCAGACTATAGGCCATGGGTCAACGATGTCTGTAGGACCAACAAACTTAACTTTAACTTAATGTGTTGACTTTTATTACTTCTCTTCTTTTCATAGTCAGAAATAGCAGATTAACTGCAATACAATAACAAATAAAACTATGTCATACAAAGGGGCTGACAAATACAGTAATATAACAAACATAATACTTCTTATCATGACAAACAGCTTGACAATATACACTTACATGCTTGGTACTTGAGCTTACCTAATACTTATAATATAAAAACTTACTTCAGCATGATCAAAAGTTACTTCAAAGAAATGTGACAAAGAAACCTTTTAAGATACATTCCTTAGAAGTAGCCTAAAAACATATTACACATGAAATATAAATAATGGGTTGTCAGGATACAGAAAGCTACTTTCAAGAAACATGAACAGAGGAACATGTTTGAGGTAGATACGTAGAAAATACCCTCGCAAATTATCATACATAAAATGTGAACGATATATAGAAATAACTCACCCTTTCTATATATCCCATAAAGATTCCCTTGAAAACTCTGCTGCACTTATTGGAAAATAAGTACCGGCAAGACAAGCTACCTTGTGCACCCTGCCATACTGACATGTGCTATGACAATGATCAGGGTTCCCAGAAGTAAGAGCAAGGGCTAAAATACAATCCACCCTTAATTACCTCCCTTTATAATAAAATACTTAAAATTGATGAAAAGATACGAGATTAACTCCCTTTAACTAATAAACCTTAAGGAACAAATAAATATATTGATATTAATAAAAACAGCTTATTCTTAGAGACATATTTTCCGGTGGATCACTAATTTCACTTCAAGTTTGTGCTTGCAAAATTCTTGTTTCGAAATCGTCTTGATAATGTTCCTGAATTGTTAATTTTAAAGCATGTTTCTGAGAGGTTACGTAAGTCCCAAAACATTTCAAGTAAATTTAAGTCTACCAGGTTTTTAATCGTAGTATTTTTGTCTTTTGAATGTTAGTGAAATCTCAGCAATAGCTGAAGGGATGGTGTAAATCCAGCTGGGGTCCATGCAGGTAGCAAATGTAATGTGAGTCCCCATAGGCCCTAGTATGGTGATCTACCTTCAGTTGCTGGCGATCAATAGCCCATTTGTATATTGTATTATCCAAATATAATTTTCTACTTTTAAAGATATATGCTAGCTAGTTTAACCTCATTTGTTATAACCTAGTAATGTTACTGTCCTTCGTTGACAGGGTTTTATATATTATATGTATGTATTATGAATTTCGAACTAGTCACGATATGGCTGAAATATTGCCGATGTGACTTTAAATCTTAACTCACTCACTCACTCAAAGCATGTTTGGCCAGGTGACTGTGTGTAGTTATGTCCATTAAAGTATAATGTATATTACTTAATGTATGTAAATGAATATTGTAACTGAAGTACGGAATATACAATCGCCTATTAAATACTGCAGATGAAACAGGTCAGTGTAGAGTGTACTGTCCTTTAAAATACCTGTTTACGTCAGGTTCGTGGTTATTGGTCATTCATATCACTGTAACATATTATCTACCTTCACAATTATAAATAATCTGAATGAAGTAACATTCTGATGGATAACGACTGCCTTAACTGTTTAGGTTTTTGGGGCGGTGTGATAGCCTAGTGGTTAAAGTGCTTACTCATCACGCCGAAGACCTGGGTTCGATTCCCCACATGGGTGCTATCTGTGAAGCCCATTTCTAGTGTCATCAGCCGTGATGTTGCTGGAATATTGCTAAAAGCGGCGTAAACCCATACTCACTCACTCACTCACTTTAGTCATCTGTTACAGTCATACAAACTATCACCACATGTCATTTGACTAGTTGGACGCCTGCCTGTTGAAATTATGATACAATAATTATATTAATCGTTTATTTTTTGGATGCAGTAAAAGGCTGATAACGCCGTGAAATATGTTGTTCTTACGACTCTTCATACATAAACTCATGGGCGAAAGAAACGTCACCAAAATCATGTTTTATCTTTTATCGTACTTTTGTATTTTTTGTAATAAAAAACGGGTTGGAACAACGAACGCCACCAACATACACTACGCATTGAATTGCACGAGATTCATGTAATTTGTGTAAAAATGTTAAATTTGCACGTGACTTTGCGAAATCCCTTCATAAAAAGCCGTATTGAATTCAGGTATAAAATGTGTAGAGAAATTACGTATTCAATTATCACATCGTATGGTAGAAAGGAAACATGCCGAGGCTAACAGCACAGCAGAGGGAACGAGCTGTTGGTATGCTGGATTTGGGAGCGACGCAGTCCCAAGTTGCAGGGTTGATGAACTGTTTAAAGCGAACAATCCTGAGATTGGTGAGCCGTTGCAGACGGACGGGTGTCACGTCTGACAGGCCTAGAAGTGGACATCCAAGAGTCACGACCCCCCAGGAAGATCGTTATTTACGACTGCTTCATTTGACGTCATCAGCCTGAACTGCTCTTGGCCATCCATTCAGCAGAAGTACCGTTGCCAGACGTCTTCGACACCATGGTATCAGAGCCGAAGGCTATGACGTTGACGCCTGAACATCGTCGTCAAAGACTGAGGTGGGCGAGAACTGTTGAGCGAAGGCAGGCGAGAAACTGGTCCAGAGTGCTATTTACCGATGAAAGCCGTTTCCAAGTGTTTCAACCTGACGGTAGACAACGGGTATACCGAGGGCGGGGAGAACGTACACGACTATAGTGTCGGAAGCGTAATGGTCTGGGGAGTGATTTGTGGCGTTATGAAGACTGGTCTTATTGTGATTCATGGTAATCTAACAGCTGCACGGTACATCAATGAAGTTTAAAGACCAGTTGTCGTGCCATTCATCAAGAATCAGTCACGTACCGTGTTCCAACAAGACAACGCCACACCTCATAAGGCACGCATCAGTATGGACTTCCTTAATGCGCAGAATGTGACGTTGCTTCCTTGGTCAGCTCGATCTCCCGACTTGTCCCTGATTGAGCACCTGTGGGACCACCTTGGACGACAAATCAACAAGCGACAGCCACCCATACAGACAAGGGAGGCGTTGGCACAGGCCCTACAGGAAGAATGGCGGAGAATCCCGATACATGTGATCAGACGACGACATTATCCGCTAGACGTCGTGTTCATGCTTGCATACAAGCAAGGGGTGACCACACACGATATTCACTGTATTAAACTGTCTGTCTCCACTTTAGAGCCGCCTATGGTGAAACAGATGGTGTACGAATACCAGACAGTCAACTGTCCTCGAATCAATTGCACACTGTGTCATTCAAATCTGTAGTTCACACTTTCATCATTCAGAATGTTGTAAAACCATTAATTTTCCAAATATGACTGTTACATTTCCAAAATCTGAGTTTGTTGTTTTGTGACATGTTAAAAAAGCGAGCTCACGTTTCTTTCGCCCGTGAGTTTATTTGACACTATCATTTCTGATGTCTTAGGAAACAGTACTGTATATATTATACTGTCAACAGGATTACCCTCTCAGCTGTATGCAATTGTTTGACTGCGGCAGAAAAGGAAAGCAAGGGCGTTGATCAATGTCTAAGTGAATTAAATCCGTGGCTGAAGGAGATCCACAGTGTGTGTTTCAAATGCCATTTCGATCGACTGCACTCTACACATAATTAAGTAGGATCAAGTCTCAATGAAACAAGACAATTTTACTCTTCCTCAGAGTGATATAGAGTATCAGCATCTAGATGGAAGAAGTATCGGGGAAGTGATCCTTTGATTCTCCTGCTATCTACTGCTGTTTTAATGGAAATCAATTTTGAACCTTTGTGTTTGTTCTTTTTCATCGACAGCTATCCCTGGATGGCTATTTGAGAAACAACTGTTATTACCAAATAAGGAAGACTGCTCCGATATCTTGTGTTAAGAATATGTGTTTGCACGTGGTGTTCAGTTTGTTGATTGCGACATCACGACACGGCCCACAAGATTTATACATTGTAGATTTATTGACTCGTCAGATGTGGATATTCAAGTGGAGATCAAAGGTTCAAAGAGTGCTATCTGTGCATAAAGAGTTAGCGTGACAAAACGTCTCCACAAGACTGCATGACAAAGGGGATGACATAACCTTTCCAAGAGTCAAATTTCCCTCCACTTAAAGCAAAATTCCTGCAGCAATAGCTTCAGGTGGTTCCATGTACACTCTAGCATGTTCCTTTCACCAACGCCATAAAACACTTCTTCAGAATGTGCTCGATCACGGTTTACCATAGAAGGCAACGCTAAAGTGTTTAAAAGATGTTGTGGTAGACATATGTAGGGCATGTCCAAATTGACGAAAATTATACCATATGAGATCATTATGTTTGACTTATGTGCGTGGGTGCGTGCGTGCGTGAGCGTGTGTTTAGACGGATGGAAACGTTTGGGATGGTTAGGCTGGCCTTTTCGTGAACACGTTGCATCATCAATATTTAATAGTGAGGCATAAACGCGTCATAATAAATATGTCGGAATCGGAGAGTCGAAAAATTTCTGATGAATCCAAAGGGTCTAATCAATGTATCGCCTTTGACGCTGTTGATATGTCAACCCTTTAACAACATTATAGATCTCTATCGCATGGGTGGCAGGTCTCTCTCTTTGTCAGTCTGTGTATCACATAATGGACAGAGTTATAAATACAGTAAACCAATCCGATGTGCTTGGTATTCCAATTCCATTACTATGCAATTGTGGTGGCATAGCAGGAACTACTTGAATAGCTTGAATATTGCTACGTTTTGGCGATTGGTATTGCTATGTGTAATCATAAAATGGAAAAATGGTACTTTGCAAGAAAAGATTTAACGCAAATAATTTTAGATGTTCCTAAAAACTCTTTCGCAAAATCAAAGTCACGTTTTACTTGTTTTAACTGAGGCAAATCAGCAGAAAACGTTTTTTAAAAGACTGAAATCACAGAAATGGTTCTTTTACAATTTTGCACACTCTACAACAGTTGTTTCGTGTTTTAACAGTTGACAAATGATGACTTTGCAGAATGGTATTTCAACCTTTCTTTTGGACATCTAAATCACTGTTATTGGGTTTATTCGGCATGGTCGAATATAGAACAAAGATGCATTTCACCTAAATATGAATGCATTTGAGATTTATTTTTTTCGTGATTTGCATGAAACTGTCTTGTTCAGCTTTCTTGTTAACTAATGCCTTCTAACATATCTTTGATAGTTTTTCAGTAATTCATGAAGGTAGGAGGGTAACGTTTCTTTTGGCGTTTAGTGTATATTTTAGGAATGCAAAATGTGCATTATAAATATTATCTCTTTACATACAATATGTACATGTTCTCCCTCAACCTGAAGCTTTGAATTGTTATATGTAAAGGTGACCTAGTCTCCATACGGGCTCCCAATACCAATACTCCCAACAACGAATTTCATTTATCTACTTATATGTTATCATTATAGAGGGGCGGTGGGGTAGCCTTGTGATTAAAGCGTTGGCTCGTCACGCCGAAGACCCGGGTTTCGAATCCCCACATGGGTACAATGTGTGAAGCCAATGTCTGGTGTCCCCCGCCGTGATTTTGCTGGAACATTGCTAAATGCGGCGTAAAACCAAACTCAGTCAGTCAGTCAGTCATTATAGAAAACACTCAGCAGCTGCCCATATGAATGTCACTTTCGAAACTGAAACATAAGGAAGAAAGTGTTTCTGTATCATATTTCTTTCGGAAACCTAATAAAAAGTTTAACCTGGCGTCACTACTTAAATTAAAAAAAGAGCAGGTAATACAATACTAGATATATTCTGAAAGGCAAAGAAAATGGCGTAATATTGGAAACGACATTTAAGTATCACTGGTGTATTTGAACCTATTTTTTTTTAAAATATGCACCGGACGTCAAGTTTGAGGAAAAGATGAAACGTGGTCGTATAATCTGTATTCCCCCAAAAAGTATTGTTTGAGATTGAGGTTTGAAATGATTTTGTTTGTGGAAAGGGAAGAGTTCGCACAAACACAACATTGAAATCGAGATGCACGTACATCATGCATGCATTCAAGCATAAATTGCTGGTTTGAATGGCAATCGCTCACTTGTTTTCTGATCACAGCAGCTATGGCTAGTATATATCAACTATCTTCAGTATGTAATGAAGAGAAATTACTTCAAATGTACACTGTTCATTGCTCTTCATTCCGCCTTGTGAAGTAACCAACGTATTTCGGGTAAGATGATTGAACTGTTTTCTCTCTCTCTGGGACGGATATGAAATCTAATTTCTTCATCACCCTTTCAAACGCGTTTGACAAATTGTCTCATAACACAATAACTTTGCCTTGGGATGAAAGTCAGTAAAACGACAAAAAATATACTTTGTGTGGTTCTGGAAACTGCATTAATTAGCCTACAGCAAGTTCTGAGAGTCGCCAAAATTTCAATCCTTGCGAAAAAGAAAATCAAGTTATGGACTGCGAGAACATATTGATCAATCTGTGCAACCACAAAACTAGCATTTATTCTATTACGCTTTTTGCAAAAGTCGACATTTGTTGCCGCCTGCTGTGCGCTTGTTTCATCTGATATTGTATGATGGCGGCTGTGAAATTCGGAGAGGTGAGTAAGTCAACTGTTTGAAATAGTCGCCTTTCAGTTAATGTCACAGTCAACAGGCGAAGCTAAAAATTGTCTCTTTGAAATAAGATTTGTTGCCATATTCCGCTTCAGGGCATACGTTGCGCAACATAATATCTCGCTTGTAAATCATAAAGTGTTGACCGTAGAAACATTTACATGGAACCTGATTAGAAAGCCCAGTATGTAAATGTTATAATTATTTGCAAAATTTAGTTCGCTGCATTTAATGAACACCGATTTACATTTAGTTGTGTCACTGACAGACACAAAGTGACTGACACAAAATAATTGCAAACAGAAAGCTGATTCGTTGTTTTGGGATCAACGTGCCACTCATTCGTAGCTGCGTTGTCTATTTCTAGTCTTGTTTTGCTTAACAAATAACGTAGCGTCAATACAATCATATCAAAGTTTGACGCAAATGCCATGATGAATTTTGCATCGACTGAAGTTGTAACAACATTGATAACCCCATACGTTCTGTCCAGAATGGACTTCATTGTTTGCGTGACATCCAGACTGAATGGACATTGTCACCTTGGAAACGGGACGGAAAGCATCCAGTTTAATTCAAAAATACATCGAGTCCATTCTATAAATCCGACTATATCCTGGGCATGAGATCACGATCCAATGGTTGTGATACCAGGTGTTCACGAAACTTTGAGCGTATCCTGCCGTGTAAAGCACGTCAACTGGACAAAACACATGCTGACATATATGACAATATAAATAAATGAAATGTGAGTGTTGTGCTAGCAGTGTCAATCAATCGTAGATATTTTGCTGAATTCACCAATGCATTTAATGAGACGGTCGAATGACTATGGGTTCAAGAATTCGTGATCTGCGTCGAAATCATTGCTTTTGGCGTAGATCATATTATGTCTCCTTTTCGCCTAAATCGAAACAATGTACGAACACCTTTATTTCTGTGAACATCACCGTTCTATAGGTTCAGATCTCGATGTCGTGTTACGTTTGCATGTACGCTATGAAGATCCATGTATTGTTTTAAACAAAATGGACTATTGAGTTGTATAACTCTTTAGGAATGTGCGTCATATCAGTATTTCCCATGTCCGGAAATCTCGTAGGCAGTAAGTAGCAGAAAAGTAGCACATGCTGTTGTACCCCATATTCTGACATCAGGATAACTTATCACATCTGTGTTGGAGTGAACTGTTTAATAGGTCAGCCTGATCTAAACACACTTTCAGTTGACAAAACCTGTCTCCGACCACCCACACTAACCATCAGGTATTCCCCGACAGCTGTCTCCTCAATCATGCTCTGTGCGTCTTTTATATAGTCACCCATAATAGAAACCAATATAGCCATGCCCTTCTCACAGCTAATATCTTTACCATAATTCAAGAAGAATCTGAGATGAACCACGTGCTTGTATTTTCTCGGCTCAATGATGCTAAGTGGCCGGGAAGATATTCTGTTCTCAGTTCCACTTCCAACCATTGTTAATCTATAAATGTTATAACATCTCCTTAGAGTGTATGGTAGGGAATCAAGCTTATCCTTGGGTCTTGTAATGTGAAACGGGGCAGTGATGCTGAATATCTATTAATCACGTATTTGTCACAAATCCCAACGCCATAGCCACTCTCCTCAACAGCAAAGGGCACCTGATGAAGTAGGTTACATCTATATCGGGCTTAAAGAGGAGAATAATACTCAGCCTAACCAGTCCTCAAACGGCATGCCGTAAAAAGTACTGTCTGGGTTTCTTCTGGCGTTGTAGCTTCCGAATAGTCAGAATTAAGTGTCCACTCTTAGCTGCTGACTCTTGCGGGACCCTAGAGACTTGGAGTCAAAGGTGTCTGGACGGTGCTGTTCCTCACATACAGGAGCAGTGCTTATCTGAATCTCTGGTTAAGAACTATACAATAAAATCAGCTTGCTATCGGTACACCTTAACATGACTACACCTCATCATATAAACTACAGTAGCTGTAATTTTATTTGTTTTGGGATGTTTGTATGTAACAATGCGTGTTGCCAAGTACATGCATGTGTAGAGATTGATTAAACGAGCCTCCTTGTGCCATAGCTAACTATAAAATCAAATGTTGTCGGATTGAAATCTTCTTATAAATATCATACTGAATATACATAGTACGCCATACATAACAGTTACGTACTTGGCATCTAAACAATAGATCGATTTACCTTCAGACACGCTGCATACAAGATCCCACTGGCAGTATTTGATCATTCCAGTGATGTAATTGCCATAACATCTACAATAACACGTTTCCAAAACGGCATCGACATTTCCATACTCAGTGTTCCTTTTTTCCATGTTGATAGATAGCTAGTTGCCTTCAACAGTAATCTTTGTATGGATTACAATGGAACTTTTCGATACTTTAGCACCGTGTTGTTACCAAGTGGATTTTATGTTATCATGACTGCATAGAGGTTACCGATAACTGTTTTAAGTCCACATATAATATAGTATATTAAAAGCCTCCGATATCAAGCATTTCCTTTTCTTTCACCAATCAAAGATACCTATGTTTTTTAGCGGTACAAGTGACCCCGACAGACACATCAGTGTGCTGCATCCCTGCAATAGGTGCCTCGTTAATATATCAGTTTATATCTTCTATTTCTGTTGGAATATAGCTGATGCCATCACGTCCTGTATTGCTACAATTCCCCCTTGCTTCGCCTGCTTACCTATAACACGGACACACACACTCACGCACGTACATGGATATAGACAGATATACGTGCGTACACACACATCCACACATCCATCCATCCATCATACATACATACATACATACACACATACATGCGTACACACACAAGCATACATACATACACACAGACATGCGTACACACATACACACACGCATACATACATACTTACATACACACAGTCATGCGTACACACACAAGCATACATACATGCATGAATACATACATACATACTTAGAGACATGCGTACACACACAGCATAAATGCATGCATACATACATACACACAGACATGCGTACACACACACATATACACACATCCACACATACATACTTACATACACACAGAAATGCGTACACACACAAGCATACATGCATGCATGCATACATACACACAGACATGCGTACACACATACACACACGCATGCATACATACATACATACTTACATACATACACACAGACATGCGTACACACACAAGCATGCATGCATGCATACATACATGCATACACACAGACATGCGTACACATACATACACACAAGCGCACATACATACATACATACATACATAACATACATACATACATACACACAGACATGCGTACACACAAGCATGCATACATACATGCATACGCACA
>VKKT01001662.1:167627-177838 GCA_008038995.1 Haliotis laevigata | reverse complement strand
CATACATACATACATACATACATACATACATACATACATACATACATACATACATACAGAAACTCCCCAGCTTACACGCGCATGCAGACGCCTCGCCACTTGAGAAAACCTCCGCCAAATCAAATTGCATGAGCTCATTGACGTCCAACAAGGTGACATTATGTACATAGCTGTTTATTACCATCTCCTGGGGCCACACTGAACATAAAGCACCTTGCTTAATGAGTTATAGCTCTAACACTCAAGGATTGAATCACGCGCTAATACAGTGGTATGTTTAGAATCCATTAATGCTTCAAACGGCTCTACATGTTTTTGTGACAAAAGTGAAAAAGCACATTCGAAGCTTACATTTGATTGTGATCCACCAAGCAATTGTTGCGGTTTTTATCGTTATCATACTTGGATGTTGTTTTTTATCTTCTTCACGGCTTGTGATCATGAGTCCGTCTCATCCATTGTTCTTTGCTGACGGTATTCGGAGGAATGGATTATTTAAATGAAAGGTCGACTGTGAGAAATAATCGCATCTAATACCTTGTATCATTACAACCCAAAACAAACTATTAACTGCCTAGGCTAAATTAAATCCTTTTCTTTTAAAAGAAAAGTTTTTGTTTTCTTGTTTGTTTTTGTTTTTTATTTCCATTTGTATATCATAAGTTCCATAACAGCAGCTTCATGTTCTCCAATAGAAAGTGAAAAGTGTTGATTTAAATACATAGTGTGTACATTACCTCTTATATATAGTACACAGGATTTCTAAAAAATAAATGGAAGGATGACCAGAAAGAATGAAACCTTGCATAGTTACAATTAGAAAACGCAATGAATTTTGAAATTTCATAATATTTTACTATTTCTTTTTGAAATCATATACAATTGGGTTATTTAATCCATACAACACATATTTGATAATAATTATCACCATATTAAGAGGATTATTATGTTTACCTTTAAATCCAAATAAAATATGTTTTTCACTTAAATGAATTTTACTTTCTATGTATCCTTTAATCCATTCAGTAAATTGTATCCAAATATCTATGGCATATTGACAATTACAAAGCACACGTGCTATAGTCTCAGTTGGATCATGACACAATAACCATGCTGGTGACTTGACATAGCCAATCTTGTATATATAACAATTAGGGCTGAGAATAGCATGCAAAATCTTAAACTGAAACCATCTAAAGTCACTGTTTTGTGGAAAATGTTGTTGTTGATTCATTGGTTTGTTGCACGATCAAATGGATTCATTAATACAATAAATACAAACAACAGAAAATACTTGATTGGCAACGTTTATTTAACTAGATGGAGATCGCCAAGAAAAATACTGAAAGAATCATTTAGACACCGTCATGACGTCACTTCCCAACATAACATTATTATATTGCCATACTCTCCATTATTTCAACCCGGAAGAATGAGTGAGTGAGTGAGTGAGTTAAGATTTTAAATCACATCGGCAAAGTTTCAGGCATATCGTGACTAAATCAAGTTGTAGATTTCTAATAATCAAAAGGAAATCATAAACACCCGTCAACGCAGGAGAGTAAAACAACTAGTTTATCACAGATATAAATTTAAAACTAGTAATACATCAAATAACAGCTAAACTATAGAAGACGATACGTATACAATATATAACCAGGCTGTAGATCGCCAACAAACTGAAGGTAGATCACCATAATAGGGACCATGGGGACTTTCAGTGCCTTTGCTACCTGCATGGACCCTAGCTGGATTTACACCATAGGCGATTGTAGGAAAATATAGCCATACATTAAAAGCACATATATTCTACGACTAAAAAAGCGGTAAGGTTAAATTTACTTGGAATGTTTTGGGACGTACGTATTCCGGAAGAGTGAACTATTAATAGAATATTGATATATTATGCCTGCATATGTTGTGAACATATTACATACTACACCATTCCGAGGTTTACCTGATGCACCCAAGTTTGTAACATTGTACCATCTCAGACCGTTCGAGGACTTTATTTCCGCGTCATTGTTGGTGTTTCATGCCGTGGAAAGGTTAGAAAGTCTCCATCATTTTCAATATGCTTCTGTGTGGAGTGTTTATATATGAACCGGGATGAAGAACACAGAAATAGCTGTGTCCACGTCATTCTTGCTTGACAAAATTAAGATCAATGACGCACACACGTATTTCCTTGAAGGTCTCTGTCTTAAGTGCCTTGAAGTAGATTCTCTTCTCAGCCCTTTACCGGCAGTTATCCACACAAACTGATATCGCCTTTGTAGAGTGTATTGTATGTAATGAAGCTTACCCACGGGTCTTTGTAGAGTGAAACTAAACCGTGGTGCTGAATGTCCCATAAATAGCCCATTTATCTCCCTGATCGTAGCGGGAACTCGATGGGAACGTTACATTTATGCCGGTCTTAACGAGGAGTATAACGCCTAACTTCATCAACCCGTAAATGGTAACTGTAAACTGCCCGTCTAGCTGTCTTCTGCCGTATTACCTTTCGTCATAATTCGATGGCCACGCTCAGATGCTGATCAATGAGGGCGAGGGAAAACGTTGTTGACAGTCAGTTTTGAGACTGAAGGCAGAAGCTAGCTGTATGAATTGTCTGTAAATGCGAAGTTACATCCTCACCAAGAGCTCCATACCAAAATGCCTGTGTCATGAATTTGTTCCTTTCAGTATGTTCAATGATTCAGGATCAACAATATATTCAACGATTATTCTGAGCTAAAGTTGTGTGTTATTTATCGGGCACCATAAACAGATAAGTCATAGGTGGTCGTTATGGAAATAGCGAATATCTTAACCTAATGCAACTCATTTTCCAAAGGTATTAATTTCGATTTTCACACAACCCATGTGTTAAATTATTGGAATTCTGTAAAATAATTCAAAGGGAAAGAGCAGCATTCGCGTATCGCAAAGATTTACAAATCATGTACATATGTTACATTTGACCATATTTGATATACATTGTGTGCAATCATTACAATAAACACTGTCTGGTGAGAGTCGACAGAAGGGGAGAGAACTCCCAACAAACATTGCCAAATATAATGAGACATGCGTAACATTTGTGATGAAAAAGTTCAAGAATGGTCACTGCTTTTAAGAAACGATTATGGTTGATATTGATGAAATACCTTCAGTTGTAGTAAATATAGTTTACAATCATGTGATAGTAGACAGGACATTCTGTTTCACTCTGACAAATATTTATGATAAATGAAAACTGGCTTTTACAAATAAATTAAAAACTCATTATGTTCATCTAGTTCTTGATGAGATAAATCATTATTAGTGGTAAAAAAGGTGAGTCTTTACTGATTAGTTAAAAGAAAATATTAGAGTTGTACCAGAGTAAAGAGAATTGTAACTGTCCGTTTAGTGAGGCCCCAATCTGAAACCTATTTTGCTAATGTAACCATGGAAACAGAGCTTTATGTATATTACATACCTGTTTCATTTTACCAAAGCCGTACTTTTCAGGGAGAATAGACATGTATTTTACTAGAAAATATGGAATTTTGCTTTTTATACCTTCGTCTGGAGTTGCTGCTATTTCATAGGCCTTTTGAGGAATGGCCAATGGACTATTACCTTCACATTTACGATGGCAATGTAGCATGTGGGGTGCGTTGCATGAGTGTACTTCAAAGAGATATATGAATCTTAACTTTACGGTCTACATATTTTAATTACCGTGTGTTTTGAAGCTATAGTTGGAGTCGATGATAGTTAAGAGCTTAGGATTGACTCTTAACATCCCGTTGAGTTTGAGGACGAGTAACGCTACATTGATGAAAACCGTCACCTAAATATGAATACTCTACCAGATACTATCACTGCTGTCACTTACCACCTACACGTTCCAGTTTTGAGCTGATTTTACTGATGCTGTAGCATTATATATAATATGAACCTGTCAAAAACAATCAGTACATATGATTAATATTCTTTGAAAGAAAGACATGGAATCAGTGCAAAATCACTTCATTTGTATATTAGATAGGGAAAGAGCGATTCCTAAGAAACTAAATGTGCTACATCTCCTGTGGTATTTTAAATGGCCCATACGTCAAACTAAGTAACACATGTTTCACATATACAACGATGACTATCTTCAATGCAAACCAATCATGCTTAGCTCAATCAACGTAAGTGATCTTTTAAAAAAAGGTAATGCTAACAAAAAAGCATAGTCTGTAGCGTGGCACTTACAGTGTTGTCGTGAAACCCTGTAAACAACCCAGAACCATTATTCTCAGGCAGCTTGACAATGAAGAACGATGCTGTGTAGATTGGGTGCTGAAAGGTTACATACGTTCACTAACAAGAAATGTCTACTATTCTCATGAAAAACCCATGCCAGTCCAGAGATTGACTGTGAACTCCAAATGGAGAACCAATCATTCAAGACCACCTTGTTGCCTAACCTCATTTTTGAATGTTGTTCGTCAGTGAGGGTGGTGTGTCGGTTCAGCACCATCTTTCAATGTAGATATTTCAGTTATATTCCGGGCTTGTCAGCTAAGTGAAGAGTGTAGCCTGTAATTACACAGGTCTTATGTGCTGTTTTTACGCTTATGTTTTTCGTGAAACCCAAGTGCACGACTATATTTCCGACCAGACAAGTGAGATTCTGGCCGTTAAATCTTTAATCCAGGCGGGCCATAGGAATGCCACAATACAGTGACCGGCGTCGCACCTACACTGGCAATTACCAGAAGGCGCCACAAGTATATAAGGGTTGATTGTAAAACTCATACAAAAACATCACATAGATTATGATACAAGGCACAATTCCAATGTCTTTACCTATGTATGTATAAGTGATAAGGGAAAGTAAGCGTTTGAGTAAATAATAAACATGTGTTGATAATTTCAGCATCGGGGGCTAGGTTTGATATAACAATAATGATCATTTTTCAAACACAGAAGGCCTATGTAAATGTATAACGTGTAAACACAATATGTGCTAGCAATCTTTCAGTTATTTAAACATTCCGCACCGTGTTTAACAATATACACATTTTGTTGCACCTCTTATCAGTTGTTCACAAGCAGTCAAACTGACTAGTATCAAGGAAGAGTACAGTTCCATGAACGTTAACGGCGCCTGTAATGAAACAAATTCTTCAATTCACGAAATTAAAGAAGACGAGATTGAAATTAGCAAGGATACAAGGTAGGTGTGTAGTCAGGTATCCGCAATGCAAACATTTAAAAGTTCCGGTCTTGTACCTTTCACCTTCACTACTGAATGATACTGTCGCATAATGAATCGCATTATTGTTTATAGTCTCAAGCAAGGGGTCTATATTTAATCGGCAACGCAATAGATCTATTCATATTCTAATCGCCGTCAAGGGAAACATACACAGGAGAGTAGACTCAAATGTAAAGCATATGCGTTAACTGTTCACATAGCTCAGTTATTGTTTAGGTTAGGGTAAAATGAGCTTGTAATGAGGTAATTATGATAAGTGTTAGAGCAGGAGTGTTAACGTCCCGCAACGGTCATGATCATTTAAAGTGAGAGGAATGTTCAACGTGACACTCTATGAGAAAAACGTGATGCAGGCAGATGGAGGATCAAGGTAGGTGTGTGTCTAGGAGACGAACCTAGTCGTCGTTATATGATAGGTTCGAGAATTTGTGCAACATTGCATTTTGCCAATAATGATCTTCAAAGCTCTAATACTTGTCTTTAGCCCCTGAAATGCTTACACAGGTAGTTGTGGTATCAAATGAGTCGCTTGTCACATACAGTTTGCGAACAATATCTTATGTACGGGTAACTTTACTGTCTGCAATGTGTTGATGTCTTCACTAAACTAGGAAACATTTTCGACCTACAGCACTTGTGGTTTGACTGAGAAACTGTTGAAAGCGGCTTAAAACTAAACTAAATAATGCGTATACATCCCTCGCTGAAACCATGAATGTACCAGCTTACATTTCAGCCCCAACCATCTTCTAACAGAGTGTCAATAGATCTGGCGAGTGTATTCAAATATGCATTACTTAACTCTTATTTTGCTTGGGATGCCATGTTATACACCGCAATGTAGATGAGGATACTCAGTATCATTTAACTAGTGTCAGTAACTATATTGTTTTAAGCACCCAAAAACATACATTTCCCGAGCTATGATCATGTATTTTATGGTTATTAACCCTTTGCCCAAAATTGCATAAATTGTTGATATGTACATCTTTTAAAGGTCACAGATGCGATATTTAAGACAGCAGGCATGTGCACAAACCTTCGTTGGGTTTATGGAGGCTTCCAGAAGGTACTGACGTCAATGCGGCAGTTTGATATCATACAATAACTATACTCTGCCTTCCAATTTAGGATTGGGTTTCAACAACTTTGTCGTAACGGCCGACTAACGGTGGTTAGGCTCCCTGGTCTGGCTGAAGCATGTCATCATGTCCCAATTCCGTAGATCAATTCTGAATCACTTAATTGTCTAATCCTAACTCGATTATTTACAGACCGCTGTCACATACCTGCATCACTGCAGACTTAGACAACACACTAAGCAAAAGCAACAACCCAACAACCTAATGATGGCCCATAAACACGTGTACTGTGGTGACGTGTACGACTGCCGTTAATACAGATGTTTCAGTTGTCACGAACAGGAGACTTTGCTTTTGATGACGTAAGAGAATTGAAACAGTTCAGTCTTTTTTCAGTTGCACAGGATGCACAGAAACTAAACCGCCTACGATAATTGCTTTTGTGGCAAAGTCAGTTTATTAAATAACTTTTGTCTGACGCAGATTGAATTATTTACGCTCCGTTCAACAATTCCATGAATATGTTATGCTTTGGTTCGGGGGATCTTAGATGGTGTGTGTACAAGACGCAGGTTGTAAGCATAGGGTATTAAAATCTGATTACATTTTGTTTGGCTAGAACGTGCCGAGCGCACCTATGGTTATCGAGTCTCAGACACGGCACTTACGATGTGTAACCCCAGGCTGCTGTACACAGATCGGATTCGGGCAAGTCTTTTCATGTCCAACTTCAGTGACCATGATCCGACATATCTATTCTGACAACTTAGTGAGGATAACACGTGTGATGAGGTAAAACTGCGATGTGTGTTTCAGTGTCACCGCACTAGGTTATTACCAAAGTATGACACGACCACAGACCAATGAGAATGCGAAAGGATCATTACAAGACATGGTCGCGGACATCAGCCCCAAAAGCGCATTTCACTCCATCTGGTCCTTTACTCCAGATTTTCCCAGATTGCAATTCTTTTCACGACAACAATCAACGTCTATGCTGCACTTTGGACCTCATGCAAATCCCTTTAGCTAACTTAGCGCTCACTCACTCACTGATGGTTCTTTAATATAAAACAGGTATCAGCCCTACTTACCGAAGACCCTATTTAATGTTGTAATTCAGTGTCGGGTTGGCTCGCCCGTCTGGGGGTAATCTTGCGAATGTCGTTGTACCGTTATAGAACACGTCGGTGTGTCATGATGAAAGGGAGTTTTAGTATTCATCACCGAGTCCCTTATTAACATTCCATATGTATTAGCTGACCCATTTTATGACAATGTCATCCGTGCTTTGTTGCGGTCTAATCTTCTCAAGATTGACCCAGCCTGAATCTCCCAGACATTGCGATGCTACTGTGCGCCAGAGGCTTGCAACTGAGACTGCTGCGGTCGCCAACGTGATCCCAGCAGCAGCGCCACTGTAAACCCTGTTTCTCTGTTCATATAGATGGTGACGTGCTAATACCTACCTACAGTACGTCTTCAGACGGATCGTTATAGAGCATGTATGGCTTAGGTTTATTAGAGTTGTGCACTTCAAATCACATGTCAAGACTTCAATACATCACACAAAGCCTGCCCAGCTTGTTTTTGGACTACGTTATGTCATCGATATCCCCGCGTGTCGGCTTGTGTCCAGAAGGTCGAATGTCTAGAAGTGTTGCAGATCGACATAAGGTCCAAGTACACGGGAATAGTGCCGATAGGTCAAGTATGATAAGATGAAAGATTCACGACAATTTGTGTCAACGTGTTCAGGCATATATGCCGATTTGATACTTTGTTCCAAGTTGTTGCCTTTTCACAATAACTGGCTGTTTTCAACCTTCCCTTATAGTGTGCATGCATGTTTGAACGTACAGCTGTATGTTACAAGTTCTTTTAGTGAATCTGTGTATACGTGAGATACGACTGGCGGTATTTGCCAATAAAACCCAAATCCAATCATGTTTGCATTTTACGGTTCCCTCTGAATTACGTCGTGGAATTTTAAACAGACGGACGATGAAAAGTATAAACTTGAAAATTATATGTGAGCAAAACATCCCTTGAGTATAAACAGTCCATAAGTACAGTGCATTAAGCTGTGATCAAGATCACAGAATAAACATTTCTTGAGTATAAACAGTCCCATAAGTACAGTGCATTAAGCTGTGATCAAGATCGCACAATAAACATCCCTTGAGTATANNNNGTCCCATAAGTACAGTGCATTAAGCTGTGATCAAGATCGCACAATAAACATCCCTTGAGTATAAACAGTCCCATAAGTACAGTGCATTAGGCTGTGATCAAGATCACAGAATAAACATTTCTTGAGTATAAACAGTCCCATAAGTACAGTGCATTAAGCTGTGATCAAGATCGCACAATAAACATCCCTTGAGTATATACAGTCCCATAAGTACAGTGCATTAAGCTGTGATCAAGATCACACAATAAACATGTCTTGTTTGTTTCATTTTCATGAGTCATTCACAACGATTCGATGACAAATCTGTCCGAAGATGCACAACGCACATTGCAGTTACATGTGTGTGCACAAAAAGGAACATACAGTCGATAGTGAACATTCGCACGTCTTTTGGGATTCATTTGAACCCGAGGAGTCATTTCGACCTTCGAGGGTGAAATCTTTAGAGCCTAAGGGTAGACATCTGAGCCTATGCGTAGACATCTCCTGAATGATATCAGACAATGTTCTGTTCACTCAAGAGTAATCGCAGAGTGATTGGAGCCCGGTATTGAGTTGGCCTTCCAACACATTACTTTCGTTGAAATGCCGTCGCGTGAGAATATTTTCAAGTTAAGACCATCAAAGAGAGATACGTTGTTCCAGACCGTTACCTACTGTGGTACGGGTACAGTATATGTAAATGTTCATGTCTATAACCATGTTCGGTATATTACCATACTCTTTGATTCCTTACTCCAACCCGGCATACAGGTATGTGTACACGAAGAAGCCTCTGTTTCGACGCGACTCGGACGATTTTACTTGCCCTTCGTTGTATATCCACGAATCTGATTGTTATATTCCAGATCCGTGCACCTGCACTAGCAGTTGGAAAGCTGATTTCACTATCTCTTTGTAGTTGTGCACTAACGTTTGGTGTTCGCTATAAACGTGGTTAACGGTATTAAGAATAACAAAATTGGTAATAAACAGTTTTACCCCAAGAGAAATTCCGAACACCTAAATGACCAATAGGTTGAGTACAGGCATCTATAAATATTTTGAATTCCGCCTGTAATTAAATGAAATGATTAATACATACGATACGTGAAGCGTTAGTGTAGATATTAAATAATTATCATTCCCTGGTCTCTCTCTATCCTTTACGACCCCAACAATGTATCATACATGGGAGGTTTGATGCTATCACCAGTTATCACACCCAGAGGCTGGTTGACAGAAGCACCCTAAAAATACGTGAATATCATTAATTACATTCAGACAATGCCATGCAAGCACTCTTAGGCCATCCACATTTTCTTTTTATGTTTCTCACCTCCAAACTTGCGCTGATGAGGGGCGGGCGGGTGAAAAAAATAAAAAATGCAAAACCATTTAATAAAAAGCAGCAGTTTGCCATTTTCTTTTCAAGTTGGTGACAGAAAATGACCCTCCTACAGTACCCAGACCATAAAAAGAGGCTTTTCTTATTATTCTTTTTTCTSAATTTTAGACAGTTCATATATCATTAAACATAAGGAAACAATATGGAATAATTATGCTACAAACGTTTAATAGAGCCTCTTTTAATGTAACATTGGATCAGAATACAACGAAGTCAGTTCTTCGAAACTGGCACTTTCTTTATTTTGGGAGAGATTTATCACTTTTTGTAGGTTTTTTGGCCACCGGTCAAAGGCTGTCGTCCACTGGT
>VKKT01001662.1:131586-152308 GCA_008038995.1 Haliotis laevigata | reverse complement strand
GGTCCGTCCATCTACAAAGCCATGGTATATTGTACCACACATGTCGTGGTCCGTCCATCTACAAAGCCATGGTATATTGTACCACACATGTCGTGGTCCGTCCATCTACAATGTCATAATATATTGCCGCATACATATCTTCATCAAATTATATATTGTTCCATCTAAAGCCAAAATATGTATTTTACCATCCATTATAAGGTGATTATAAGTAAAATAACATACATGTACTATATTGTACTTTTAATGCGACTGGTTTTGCATCTGTGAATCCAAATTGTCATATTGTCATATGACCTAAAGTCACCACCGTGAAATGGGAAATGGGTCAGTGCCCTGTGCCCTGTGCCGCTACCCAACAGAAATTCCACAAGCATAGCCATAACATATTGAGTAAGGGGTTTGGACAGGTGTTTTGAGCAAGGAAATGTATTCTCGTTTAAGTTGGGAGTTCTCGAAAAATGAATTTTCACTTTTTCAGCCTCAGTAGCTGTGTATCCATGAAAATAGAAACTTGAATTTTGTAAAGTCCTTTGTCAGAAACAATGCGAAGATTTTGTGGACAAATGAAAGTTTGACGTATTATGTGAATATCCAGAACCTATGACCAATTAAAAGAACAATATCTTCGGAACTACTAGATAAAATTATGGACAACAACTTCGAAATATAGAATTGACAAAACTAGATTGTTGTTGCATGAGTAAAAACATGTCTTATGAAATAAAACGAAGCGTATAACCTGTCTCGATGTCACAGATAATATTAACCGCAATGCACAACATCGTAATGGAATCAAGCTTTATTGGCATTTGCCTGATGTATTTGCAAAAAAAGTCATTTCAGAGTAGATAGAGTTGCAGCCAGGATCATCAACACGATCACGTGTCAATATACAAATAGACTGTCTGATCCAACGACATCATCGTCTCAAACTGGACGAAGTGTAATCAGGATCTATATCAACGTCGTTATTTTGCAGCACTTAAAATAGCAACATATCAATTAGAATTCCCGGCAAACATGAGGAGTGGGGGTTTTGATCTCTGGCACACACAGTTTCAGGGGGTAGAAGATGGTTATTCCTGGAGATGGCACTGCAAAAATCATAATATGGGTTCGAACACATTATTAAACTGGAACTAGACCAAAGCTAATTGCCCAACTCTGAACAACAAAGCGTTTGGCCAATGAAGACCACTGGGTTCGGAGTGGCACCTGCTTGAGAACGCTGAACGATTGATCTCTTGCCAGAATCCAAAGAATCGACATGGCAAAAAGTGGTTGTATGAGATGAGGAACGCACTGACTCACTGCACCAGTAACCAACTAACTTACTGTACCGAGGAACTGATTGTTTGTCTCAATCAAGAAATCAGTACACCACACGCAGTCCTACAGTAGATAGTGAATGGAGGTGTCAGCGAAACAATGGGGAACCTGTCGCTTGTACGTCAAACTGTTTGTCTATGGTGCTTGACAATGTCTTACTGAGTAAGCAATGATACGCAAGCGATTTCAGGAGAGCATCGAGTACCTATGTCAAAGGTCTGGCATGGGCACAATTGCGAATGTGCTGCGCCACTCACTGAATGAAAGTCGGTCATTTATTCACACATGGTATATGGACTTCTAAGCAAAGTTGTATCCTACTTACATACACTCGCCAAGGAAACGAGGAAATCACACAGAATAATAGCATATTAAAAGCTAAGTAAATTTATATCCTACTTAAGTACACTCGCCAATAACACAAGGAAACCTTTGAACGGGACAGACAATAAAAACAATGATGAGTTGTTCGCCAGGTTTATCATCAAATACCACACAGACATCCAGCATACAATCAATACAGACGGTATGGACCCGGCCTTCATTGTGATGCTGATTGGGACTGACATAGTCTTCTCGGCGTTTGTATACGAGGCCTAAAGTCAACGGTGTGTTTAAACAGTGGTAAATGGTCCATTTTAGTTAGTACAGATTGGGAGCTGTTTAAGGACCCTGGTGATTCTACATTATTGCATTTAGATTACATCTAGGCTCGCAGTTCTTGTCCTGATGAAGAGAGTGAGTTTGGGAAATAGATCCCTCCAAAGTTAGGACCGAGCAATTTGGTGTTTGACGAAATAAGGTCTTTAACAGTGTACTTTAGTTTACGTAATGACACTTTCTTCTGATTTGACAACGAGGAAATAAAAGAAGGCTTAGAACAGAAATGGTCGGGTCAGTTGAGTGTATACTCATTAATGCATTCAGTAAGTGTTTTCCTTCATTTTTTGTACAAAAAGCTAATGGTGGTTTAATGTAAGGTGTCGCATTGTAAAAGCAATTCTTTTGTTGAAACCACACTTCTTTCATGCATTTCAATAACATACAATGTCCCGCAGTAGAGATTCATAAGAAGTCATATGAAGTATCTCATTCACTCCCTCGTCTACTCAACACATTTTAGTTCAGGGACAAATGCAAACAAGAAAAATACTTGAGATTTTCCCATGGACTACATTGTTGCATTTACATTACATAAGGACCCTGCACACTTTTCTTAGAAGCATGCGACCACTACCTTTCTTATCACTATTGTGTCCTCGCATCCTAATGTTATTTTTCCAAGATCATTGTAAGTGATATCGCCAAAATCTGAAGTATTCGCAGCTATGTTAAATCTCATTCATGACATTTATCTTCTGATATGATATCTCATCTTACATGGGAATTCAAAATAGCAGACATGTTTAAGATACAATTACATGTTCCATGTTGGCATTTGGCAACTGAAGCTAACTTGGAAGTATTGAACACAATTACAGCCAAATCAGTCGGGAGCGATCAAGTGTTTTATTTACCATCAAGTTCATCAATTTCAGCTGCAACGAGTTATTAAACCTGTACCGGGGGAACACACGCGGGTTTCAAGATGCTCCAAGGGGAAATCACACCGTCTGCTTTCCCTCAAAATCTATACCTGGCTCCTTTAAGGAATACTTCAAGACACAAATAACTTCTAAATTGTATTTTGTCCGTGGATTCACGTACGCTTCCTGGTGCTACGTACACGTGTATGCATCAGCTGCAGATATAAATACATCAATTTCGTGTTTTGTATCGGGCACAATGTTTACATGATGCTCAAGGATATAAATTAAACACCCACAGTGATGGATGTAAATGAGTATGCTTTTACACCGCAATGCTCCAGCAATATCGGGGAACACATTAATGTTTCAATGTAAGGACTGGAACACGGCCCGTTGGCGAACAATGGGAACGCTTTAACTACAAACCATCCCGGACACCAAATTGATTTAGGATAATTCTGAGTGCCTTCATACCAACAGCTACAGGACGGAGGGCCAGATAGAAGACATCCCTGCCTAATATAACTACGACGGACTGCCATGGTGTTGCTCCCTATTTTCAACATCATCCCCTCCGTCCACACACTTCTGCCAACGAAAAAGACACCTTTCTGATTTCGAAAACAGTCCCCAACTTAACAGTCATTTGCACAATGCTTGTCTGGCAGTTCTTTCGTCAAGTCTGGGAAGACGTGTACATATGACGGTACAAACGTCGGTGAATAAGGACATTCAGTGACTTCCATGCGCTGTTGTACATTCCAGCCATGGCGAACTGACTTGCACTGTGGATTCAACATTCGTGCGGACCGTGAATTGAAACCGAAGTCAAGTGTATCCTGATAGGCCTAACGCTGAATCGTTACTTATATGTGGGCCAGAGTTCATGGATACAATCAACAGAATTCAACGGGATAGTAATCCCGAGGCATTTGAGTACCGACCCTGTGTGTCTCGTACGTCACAGAACCGAAAAGGAACATCGTACTCGGGTACACCTCCAGCGTGGGGTATACATAATCTCTCCGATAAATTGCCAATTTATTCTTCACATGTCCACACGTGTTGATCTTGTGCACGGTATATCTCTTCTCACTTGTTTTGTCGATGGACATGGCGGTTTTACAAAAGCAAGAGATATTGGCTCATACACAAGATGCGTTCTACGCTTGTCAAACTCACTTGAGCCTGTACATGAGGAATATCATGAACCTTTGTAACACAGGAAGGCCCGATTTTCGTTTATACCACCGTTACACCGAGCTTGCGACCCCACTGCGACCGATTTTTGCCTCTCGGTCGCATTCACTCGCGCACACTCGCACTGACATCGTCGTTTGGTCTTAGGAAGCTCGCCATACTCGATCTCCCTCACTCGCACTCGCTCGCCATCAGTCCCAGAGGGTTCTGCGCGTGTACACTCGCACAACTTTTGCGATCAGCGCGACCGATGGCTCACTCGTTATTTCAGTCGCAGTGTGCTCGCATCGGTCGCAGTGGGGTCCTAGTGCGGTGGCATACCGGTTGCATGAACTCGCAACTTGATCTCGCTCACTCGCATTGCACTATGATTTGTGCGATTCTTTCACTTGCGATCAAATAGCGCGATGAGTGGCGAGCGCACCAAGACCCCAGTGCCAGCACTGACGGTCAGTGGCAAGCGCGCCAAGACCCCTGTGCGAGCACTGTGTATTACACTGGTTTCAATGCGACCAATCACGACCGTTCTTGCGACTAATTAGTTACCAATGGCGAGAGCTTCTGCGAGTGTACCCCGAGTGATTTGGAGCTATAAAAAACAACTGGCGGCGGTCTTGAATCAGCATCATCTTTAGTCAGTTGTAGAATTGCTCGCCACCCGGCAACACCGGAAGAACTGATCCAGTGAAAAGCCACTCTCGTACCCAAACTTCATGCCATCGATGTCTTCTTCTCCTTCGCTGAATGAGTCTAACCATGACCAAGGAACAATTACCAATACCCTGTATTTGTTGGTGGGTTTCCGACAGCAAGGCAAGGACCAGGGTCATTTCAGTGTCCATCTTCTCTAGGTGTTTTCAGTCTGCYGTTCAGGCTTAGAATGACAGAATTGGTCGTGGTGATTAATCCGGCCTCATAGCCAGTACTGATGTTTGTCAGCCCTAACTTCAGACTTCATGATGTCAGTTAACACGGTAAGCGTCTACAACCACAGCCAGTCAATATGCAGAGTGAGTTTTCACAAAATATACCATCAGAAGTTTCAAACCACAAAACCCCCTTTCTGACAGTTGATTCGGCGGCCGTATCACCACGTGTGCTTATATCAGTAGAAAACGTTTAGAAATGTACAGTTTCAATGCTATTCGACACGTTCCAACCTTTCAAAATAGAGCATTATAACCTGAGCAGAGAACAAGGTGAAAATGGATGCAGAGAGTATGTCTGACGTTGTAGAGTATTTGGTGAATTTCCATATTCGACTGCTACGTTACACCTTCTGCATCACAGTGCACGGCCTGCCGTCATAATTGTAACAATGTAGAAATATGTTCTGCAAAGCTTCTTGACTTTAGTATTGTGACGCCCACTTCGTGCTGGCTGGCGAAGATGCTGAGCTACATGCTATCACAATCTATCATGTATGCGAGTACCCATGTATTTGTATGCACATAGACTATACGGTTATTACGTTAATTCAAAGCAGTACCTGAACCTTCGCTTCAGCCAGTGCCGCCTCACTCCACATCTTCGTGCCCATCAGAGGTGTTGCGTGCACTATTGTCAAGACAAGATGGATGTCAACATGCTTTTACAAACTGTACCAGGCTATCTTTGATGGAAGCTTTGTAATCTTAATGTTTGATGACCCTAGAAGATCCTTTTAAGAATTGATCTTCAGTAACCCATGCTTGTTGTAAGAGGAGACTCACGGGATCGGGTGGTTAGGCTCACTGACTTGGTTGACACATGTCATCGTATCCCAGTTGCGTAGATCGATGCTCATGCTGTTGATCCCTGGATTGCCAGGTCCAGACTCGATTATTTACAGACCGCCGCCGAATATTGCTAAGCGTAAAATTATACTCACTCTTACCATCTCATGCCGTGCGAAATTTTACAATACAGACTTCACTTGATATACTTAATGTAATAAATGTTAGGAACTTTTCCTCGTGGTTACAGAGCTCACAGTTCAGGCCGAATAACCAGGTTCTCTCAATAGATTACTGTGTTTGGTGGGTTTGGTGTTTCACTCACTAATGGTTGATATTTCAGGCTGCGTGCTCTTTTACTGATGGCAGTAATCCCCTTCGTAACCAACACATGTGTAAATGTTCCTCCACATTAAAACACACAGCGACTTTATCACCCAATTATTCACCAAGACAAAGTCATACACAATAGCAAAATGAACATGTTACTCATGCATGATGCAATTCTTCTTGACTTTCTGGATTCCATTGACTCTATCGCGGGTGTGGCCGGTGCGGCAGGATACGCTCATCTTACCGCGAACACCCCGTATTTGTGGATAGTGATCCGTAAAGTCATGTTCTTGACATTGCCATAATCGGCTTTGTTGTTTATTTGTAGCATCCCCCATCATCCCGTCAATTGTCCGTCCATTGCGATACACGAGAGTAACCCGAGAGCCATGCAGGCTTCGTGTCAGGGGTGGTATCCACTCACTTTGAGTTACTGGATTGAACGAATATTTTCAACGTTGTGTCAATCATTTGTATTTATCACAAGAGTGTAACAATACAATACACAAATTAAGTGAAGATGTGTATTTCAAACCTGTGATGATTTGGTGTTATTGTCGCTCCTTGTCCAGAAACAGATTCAAAATGTTGTAGAAACAGATTTAATATAATTATGTCAATTCAGTCTTCAATATTTCTAATACAGTTTGTTCAAAGCCCTGCCCTAAAGTCAAATCGTGGTCTTCTACTGTAACATATAACAAATTGTCATACAGTGGCATGCTTTATTTTCCTGAGACGCCTCGTAATAATACAATAATACATCAAATATTGAACACACCACGTTCATGTTATTTACACTCCACTTTCGGCTACTTTGGCATAACTAACATCTACCAAATTGAATTATATCGAGAAGCAGGAATGCGATTACTACAAATCAACCCTGTCAAGCCGCTAATTCATAGAAGGGTCGGGTGTTCATCCTTATCATGTCTAATCTACATATCTCGAATTCATATCACTTAATTTGTTATCGATATAAAATAAATGAACAGGCTTGTCCACCACAGGTCTTTTTTCAACAATAGTGCAGTTACTCTACATTGCAATAGACATGTTTCCATACTTCCAAGTGACTTCTTGTAAAACACCGTCCATTTCCGCTCTCTCAAATAATCTAAAACAGTTATGTGATATATCAGTCTAAAAACACGAAAGTGTAGTCTGGATTAGTTTTTCGATGTATCAGTCAGGTTGCGTATGTACAAACAAACAGTGTTTCAAAACTACTGTTGCTGTTCGCATATATTGACACTCCTCGGCTCTTTGATAATATTTAATGTCACTTAATACGTTCAAAATGGTCATACAACTGAGCAAAGGGAACCAACAGTGTTCAACCAAAATATTTTCCCTTCGCAATACTGGTTCCTCCACGTACCAGAAGGGATAACAACAAATATTCACAAACTATACAAAACATGAAGGCGTCATATAATATAAGGTTTACAAAATGTCTGACGTTATGTCTATGGCCTACCAGGCTTCCATCCGTCTTTCATCACAGCGAATATAACCTGATCAGTGATATAGATCATGGCTCTTAGTCTGTTGGGAAGCAGTCACTTTGCGGGTCTTCTGTCTGGTCCTGTCTCTCACTGACATCAAAGTGGTCCTGGCTCTCTAGACAAAGCGATCATAGTTCGTGACGTGATCAGCTGTGAATGCCATGTGTACTCCCGTAGGATTCATAACACGAATGAAGAGTGAGCGTTCTGATTAGTTTTGCTGTGAGTCTGGGACATAGAAGTAACTGATACAGTACGGCGAATCCTGCAATACATCGATTTCAAGATGAGGGATACTTGTTGGAAAATATAATTTTGTGTGTAACTGAGTAATTTTCAATTCATTGTTGCATGAAATAAAATGATTTGATTAACGGGTTCTGTATTTGTGTAATTTCATTAACAGTAACCTTATGACCCCCTTTCTAAGTAAATATAACACTGGATGTTCACATAGATGAAACGACACAACGACGTATAAAGAAGGTCCAGTTTGAAGCTCACAACGTCAATGTCATTAACAACTCTTTGTAAGGTACAAGACACTTGTATGATCGTAGATATTTCCGTTGTGCCAACAATCTCTACCATCCTTGAGAGTAAGTAGGCCTCGGGCAGCTGTGACGTCACCCGTAGTGTACGCGATGTCACCGACGTTGTTGCCAAGTTTCCAGCGTCGTGCACCGGGACGGTACGTAATTTTATGCTTCCAGCATGGACAAGAATGCACAAGAGTCCTCAGATCGGCCTGCAAGATAAAACGGGAAGAGTTCATGTAGTAACCAGTCTTTGTATGTCACGGTTAACGACTCATCTTCTAGGACTCGTCGTTGGGTGACGCATGTTGTATCTGTATTCCGATGATATATCGGTACAATAAGCATCAATATTTACAGGGACCCATGGAACATGAGTAATAGAGGAAAATATAAACTATTGTTACAGCATCGATTTACTAAAATATAAACTAAAGTACATATGCTTAGTTACATCAAAAGTCTCATGACAGTACTGTGTTAGGATAGAACGCAATTGCTGTTCTCACACCTGTACCTTCATATCCCGATACTGCCACGTAGTCAAAATGAGTGAATTTACAGAACACTCCTAACACCATGATTCAATTCATCCTTTCCATTATTCATATATGATGATTCATGCTCTAGTATCCTTCAGATATAACAATTCAATATATAGTATTGCCCATATGTTATGATTCAAAACATGCTGTTTTCCCAGATATGATTATTTAAAGTTTTCTTCAGATATGATACATTCCATATTATTGTTACCATATATTGATTCCATCAGTAGTATTCTCCCGATATTATGACTTTAGTATATATAGATGTAACGAAGTTCTAAGGACAAGGCAACAACATTGCCAGACATAAAACCCTTCAGTCGAATATTACATGTTTGTTCAACGGTAAAAAGCTCATCAAGATTCCGTTTCAAGAACTACGTACGGCGCATGGTGTTATCATATATTGTTTATATCTATTCACAGAACGCAAAGAATTGCTTTTAAGGGCAAAGCAATCAGCAAAGAACGATATACGTGTTTGGACAGTTCATAGCTGATGCAAAAGCAGTGCCTATTATTCTTTCCTTTCCAGGAATGTAACCCTTCTGGCTGGTTTCGGCTGCAGGCATATTGCATCAGCTCACACATGAAAACTGGAGATGGACACAGTTATTGTTGAATCATCTGCACGTAAAGCATAAACTGTGCCCGCAAAATCTAGACAGTTCATTGTGTGTAATTGCATGGGCTGGCGAGCAAATTAGCTACGTGACACGTCTTGAAAAATCACCGATTTCTCTCTGACATCGTAATCCCTTTAGGGACCCATGACTGGTTGGCCTTCGTCGGTGGCGAAATGAGAACCTGTCTAGCAATCAAAGAGATTCGATGATTGTTTTCCCAATGAGTAAACTTGTGGTCGGAAGTGCACTGTTTGAGTAAAACAACTCATGTTCGATTTTTACTCGACTTAAAAGAATACGTTTAATTGGATTCACGATCAAACTTTAACTGAGTTAGAGAAGCCGTTCTGGAAAATATGTCAGTTTTACGTCTCCCTAGTGAGCACTGTTTCTGCTATGAACGAGTTTTGGCAGCGAGCTATCATGGAATGGCGGATTGTAGCAAGGCGAAGGTTGTAACACCCACTGTAATCACATCAATAGCCTCTCATATCTGATTTGGACTCCCCAGTACATGCGAGTTTCTGAAGGAGCCAGTACAAAGTGTTGATAACCTCGCAAGAACATGGAATGTAAATAGGAGCTATATAGTCAGAGAATGAACGTCTTGCACTTGTTGGCACCGATATCTATAACTTATTCACCATGGAGCAAGGTTGTCAGATGATTCGACCATTCGTTCTGTCTGGACACTCGTGTATTCAAAATGTTGCATGTGAGATTGTTTTAACGCAACACTTAATAAACACGCAATGGACAAGAGTCATTTTGATATGAGAGACACTGTCTGAGACGCAAAGGGTACTGAAGTGAAATGTTTTGGCACATTTATTTGATCCCCGAGCACGGTAAGTCCAACATGAATTCGTTTGGGTACCATCCGTGACTACATCGTTCTGCAAAGGGCCACAATCTTGCATCAGCAGTCTCGTGTGGTGAGCGGTAAAATGATTGGCTTTAGTTAAGATGGCTACTTATTCCAGCTACAGTTTCAGTCCGGAGTATACAGGTATCAGATGTTTACCACGTTGCTGGCATATGTATGCTGCTGACAAGGATGTTATCATCAAGCGCGGATTCGACCACATGGATATGGCAAGCTGTCAAACGGTCTCCATTTTTGCCTTAATTTGCTATTTTACCAAGATCTTCAAAGCATTTATTCAAAGGCGGTACAAGGTTGGTTGGTTTGTTGTTTAACGCCACACTCAGCAATATTCAAGCTATATGGCGGTGGACTGTTAATTATAGAGTCTGAACCAGACAATCCAGTGATCAACAGCATGAGCGATCGATTCAGACCACCCGATCCTGTTAGTCGCCTCTTACGACAAGCATGGGTTGCTGAAGACCAATTCTAACCCGGATCTTCACGGGTCCCAGTACAGGGATCAACAGTGGTGTTAACACAGATTGTTGTCACATTCCGCATTTTGTGTGATTTTGAGTAATGTAAATGCACTTGCCTTAAAACTGTCGTTCATGAAGCCGTAGATGACTGGGTTAACAAAGCTGTTAGCCATAGCCAGCCAGTGGCAGGCGTAGTACAGGGCGTTTTTGTCCGCCTCCCGCATCAGTTCCGGTATGAAGGACTCCAACAGGAAGAACGTGTGCAGAGGCAACCAGCACAGACCAAACAGCAGGACGATGATCACCAGCATCTTTACAATCTGAACAAGATACAGTTGTACATTTCAGAGAGCCAATCATAATTTTATAAACATTTGTAAGAATACGGTGAGTTAGGAATGCAACGACATTATAAACAATATATTATTTACAGTACGACATTACAGCCATGTGTGACGAATCTCAGTAAATCGATGCTGTAAACGTTCTGACGTGTTCAATTATTATTAGATCCCACATCACAAGTAATGCACTGATGATAAACACTATGTGCTCCCTAGCAATGTGTGTTGGACACGTGCTTCCAGTGCAGGGAAGCAATATGTGTCATGAAAGGGTTTCTTGTGCCTCATCACAGTGTGTGTTGGACAACATTGAACTGTCTGTGACCGCAATGGATGCTTTGTATGTGTTTTTATGCTTCATAGGTCAGCATTACAAGGCTGTATCAGAGCGAATGGCAAAATAGTTACATCTTCGAAAACACACGAAAGCATTCTTCACTAACGTCATGCATATCAAGTTTCAAAACACTTCGAAACATCTGCTCTATTATGATGTTCCCAATAAATAGAGTTAAATTGGAATCGGTACATTTTCTAATAACACCCTTTTATTTTCCAAGTGATAATTATAGTATTTAACATGCTATCATTGAACATGTGTTTGAGATCTAACAACTTAATCAAGCAACCTGTTGTTTTTCTGTTTGTTGCAAAGGCAATTTGAATCAAACACAGTTGAAGTTTGTAACACACCCACGACATCTTGTTATGTTCATAATACCCTCACCTTTCGTTTAGACTTCAGTTGCTGGGCATCCCTCATTTCGTCAGTGTGACCTGGCAAATGGCGTCTCCACAAAATTCTCCCAACCATAGAATATGTCACTGTCAATATTGTCAACGGAAGGAAATACGTTAGAAACATTATAAACAAGGTGTAGGATTTCATCCATGCTTCTCTTGGCTCTGGCCACTCCTCCTTACAGTGCGTAGAACCGTCCGTATCTTCATATGTCCGCCCAACAATAATCTGAACAATGTTTAAGGCAATGGCTATGAACCATATTAAAATTATCACAAATTTGGATCTTGATGTTGTCAACCGCTTCTTCAGAGGGTATGTTATCGCGAAGAAGCGATCTACTCCAACCGCCATGTTCGTAGACACACTAGCAGTTACTGCCATCTGTTGAAGGAAGGACACAATTGGACACATGGGAGCAGAAAATATCCATTTCTCCAAAATTTGATACGTAAAGGTGAATGGAATACATATTATGGCCATGATGAGATCGGCGACAGCAAGGTTTATCAAGAAAGGTCTAAGTTCTGTTCGAGATCGATGTCCCTTCACGAAGATAACGATGGCAAGTGTATTGCCAATTACAGCAGCAACACTTGTGATGGTATATAGCATGATCAGCGTCACTCGAGATCCCATATCAAGTGTCATGTCAACAGTAGAATTCATTGCAACTGTATTCAACCCCAGGTTGCCTGTGCTGTTGTAAAGTATACCAATGGTTGTATTCAGATGTATTGCTGTTGAAGAAGACATTCCGTGAACATCTGGAGTATGTCGATGTGGTGTATGTCCTGGATCCATACGTATTGGTTCTGATTCAAAATATGTCGACGTATTCATAATTCCCTGCAATCCAAGATCAACTCATTCCAATCTTAAGTTCCGTCAGCTGACCCAGTCTGCAAAGGTAAGGGATAAAGGTATTAGCTGGGACCACTTAACAGATCAAATGATTATCACTATCGATACCATGCTAAGATCTAGCACAATACCGTCTCGTACTGCATGGCTCAACGATATTCTGGTCTAAAACTGTAGGTAGTTGCCTTTCTTCAAACATATCATGACCAACTTTAGGACCGAAATTTGTTTAATATTTGTTGGTTTCAATCTAATATTAAACTTAGCTTGTTTAGAGTGTATAACTCACAACCATCGTCACTTTCATTGGATGCATCCTGTCATCATCATCAATATTTATTACAACCAATGACACGATCACCATTTTTAATATCATTTCCGCTCAGTGCCCCCGCATCATATAGTACTGCTGTGCATTGATTTTCACGTCCCCGTGTTTGCGCCTCACCGAAGCAAGACTCGGTTTTCTTTTGTTGTAGTGTACAAAAGAGATTTGCGGCACATATGTTCCCATGGTAGTTACCGGTAACGATTTGCGCATATTACCACCCCCGGGTGTCATCGATTGCCAGTTGATCTTTTTAAGTATTTTTTTTGAGTGTGTTGAATGTTTTTATAAAGTAGTCAGAGTAAGCGTTACTCTGGACTGATTTAATCACCAAATTATAAAACTGATCTCAACATCACTTTATCAGTTACCTAATAGCTGTACAAAGGATAATATACACTGTTACCCAACAAAATGGCATGTCTGGATACAAACACACGTACTAATGAAAATATTAAATGCAACTTGAACTTAGATATCATCGATTTTATGGCACACAAAGATGTATAAACACGAGCTAGACATGATGACTCACATGTCACACACACGGAAACATGTCCATGTAAAAGTAGTTTTGTAAATAAAAATATCAGACACGATTAACCACACGGTCCACACACAGAAGCAGTTTACGTAAGAGTAGCTTTGAGTATGTAAATATCAGATAAGATGGAACACATGGTCCACACACGTAAACAGTCCATGTAAAAGTAGTTTTGTGAATGTAAATATCAGACAAGATTAACCACACGGTCCACACACAGAAACAGTCTATGTTAAATCAGTTTTATGTATGTCACTGTCAGATAAGATGAATCCCATGGTCCACACACAGAAACAGTCTATGTTAAAGTAGTTTTGTGAATTTGATAACAGATAAGATGAACCACATGGTCCACACACAGAAACAGTATATGTTAAAGTAGTTTCGTGTATGTAAATATCAGATAAGATAAAACACATGATCCACACACAGAAACAGTCCATGTTAAAGTAGTTTCGTGTATGTAAATATCAGATAAGATAAAACACATGATCCACACACAGAAACAGTCCATGTTAAAGTAGTTTTGTGTATGAAAATATGTAAGTATTAGATAAATGGAAAACACACAGAAACAGTCCATGTAAAGGTAGCTTTGTGAATGTAAATATCAGATATGATGAAACACCACGCACAAACAAAGCAGATTTGAATGTTTTCTTATATAAAATCTTTGAACAGCGTTAAAAGGGTGAAGTGCTTGGATAACAGATTTCTGGCACCATTCGCGTCTAGATTACACGACATGCATGAATTGCTGCATGCCAGTTAGCATTTGGATCTTCACAAAGGTAGAAGACTTCTTCAAGTACAAGACAAACACTTTGGTGAAAAAGTAAACTGAGATGTGTTGAAAAATATTCCTATTTTCGTAATGATCACAAGTTCGATCATTAGAAAAGTATCTTTCTTGTGTGTTTGATTTGTCATGAATACGTTAACTTTCTATATTTATGCTCCTAACAAATGAACATCTTTTATCGTTACATTTGTCGTTAGTTAATTTATCTATTGTGCACTATGGTTCAAGTCAGAAATCAACTATTGGCATATACAATACTGGCTGGGAAATTTGAAATTATGACCTATTAATTTGCAATGCTAATTTACAGGCTTACTCACAATAATAGTTTTGTCCCAGATATGGTGGCTGTTTAGTGGAGAAGCGTTCGCCCCTTGTAACTCTCCCATGAATATTATTGACATTGCACTCTACCTACTTTTAAGCATACACTATTCATTCGCAAACAAAACCACTGGTGTTTAATAATACTTTAGGTTCCTGCAACTAATCAGCTGTGGAAAGATATGGCCATGCCGTGCCTCTGTCTAGCGCTTCAGCACATTCCTAATGTGTAAACCAATATCCGTTCAGCCATGTAAATAAACGCCCACTTATTTGAGTGCAGAGGAACGGGAGATTCGAACTCAGGACTAAGTAGCCGCGAGGTATCAATCATTCCCTTTTATTGTCAAAGTTAATTCACTTAGCGATGGAGCCAAACGTCGATAGGCGCTGACTACCAGAATAGACAGTGTTTGATCTAATCTAACGTTTGTTTGCCACATTATTTTCAATAGCCTCTTTGTAACGCTCAATCTGTCAGGCTTGTAGGTTGTAGCTAATTTTCTAGTCTCAAGATGCCACTGGCGGCAATTTATTATTCATTTGTACAACCCGAGGCGCTGCTGTAACGCTCCATGCAGTCAAGAGGAGATCATGTAAGAAGGATTCCATGTTCGCTAAAGAGTTTTCATGAGGTTCAAGATGACACAACGTGACAGTAAGACAAATACAGCTGAAACACTGAATCTGGACAACAATGGGGTACTCAAAGGCTTTGCGTCTGTGGTGTTTCTCAGACTAATGCAAATAAAACATCGTATTTTGACCATTTATGTTGAATCAAGCCAACCCCAGGGACGTTATAGACGTCAACTGTAAGTGGCTCCTTGAATAGAAGAACCCTAGTTGCAATTCCCTATCACGACAAATTAATTTCCTCTTGCAAACAGAAAAGGGTCAGAATGTGTTGGCGATGAAATCCTCTGATTGAGACGCTAACTCAATTTTTGATTCATTGATTTTCGTTTAATGGCATCGGGAACCCTGTAAGTGACCCGTTAGACATTGGAAGAGCATGATGTATATGAACTGTAAGAAGACTGAAAATATTTGACAAGATGAAAATGTTGACATTGATAGCTACTAGATTATCACGAAGAGAGAAACTGTCATTTGTTTTAGTTTAACTTTCCCGAGAGCTGAGAATAAATGAGTCCTTCTCTTATTAACGTTCACGACAGTGACATTACTCGTGTGAGAATATCTGTGTAAACATTGTCAACTTGTGAAACCAAAGCAAAGCACGATGCATGTACAAGGCTGAAACAAACAAAATAATCATCCGATATTTGTTTCTGATGAAAGTACAAAGTTTGGGTGTTATGACGTCATTGTTGCTTTAAATGAAACAAACCGGACCAAGCATTACTATTAAAAACACAGCATGGCATTGTTTTGATACATTGTGCTATGACGTACTACACAGTCGAAAAGAAAAATGTCTAACTACCGTGCATGAATAACTGGTGCCAAACGGTATGTAATGAATAAATTATGGCATAACTTAATTACCAACTTAGTGTTATGCGTTATTGCAGTCAAACCGGACAGTTCGTTAGAAAGCCATCGATTGAAATAAGTTTCACAATTACAGCAATTGCTATAAAATCATTCTTAATCCAACCAAAGTAGAGGGGATATGTCAACAATCGGCATTTCTCTTCCACTGCATTACAAAACCATGTGTCCCCGACCGCGTTAAACCCAATTCCACCACCACCACCACAAAACCATGTGACAACTGAGCTGAGATAGTGTCTCCTTATCATAACTCCATTCTCCTCACGTTTAAAACTTTTATAAAGACTTCAAACTTGAACCTTGCCAAATCCATAATCATTATGTAAAATAACCCTTGTCACTAATGCAGGGAAGATGTTCTTGATTTGTCCTCGTTAGCGTCGCACTGGAAACGTTTTTCTCATCATGGAGATTTTCTTCAGGAAACAGTCTCCGTGTATTATTGATGGTTCTTATTTGAATATCACACTTTCTATTTCAGCACAGCTCCTTCCTGATGAGTACTTATCACGCTATCGTCTAATCTAGTTGTCGACAAAATACCCGACTAATGCGGCATCTAATAATGTCCCCATCAGTCGGAAAATGACAGAACCTTTGTAAACATCCTTCACCAATGTAGGGGCTTATAGGCAGCAGTTGGACAGGTGCTGGCCGGGGCAGGCATTCCTTGGATCCATTACGGTTACCAGTGGTCAGCTCATGCCCAGAATGACTCAGAGAACATAATGTGCCATAACTGACAATATAATGCAATACGATATACTCTTATGTGGTAGAGTTATTCACTGTGTAACAGTGCTTCAAGTGTATAACATGGTTCCTGTTGACATTCTGTTGGGGGTAACGGTGTGCTTTATTAAGATAGATATCTGTGGATACTACAAGCCACCTTACTGCATGGTCCTTACCAGCACAGAATATTTGGAACATTCCAGAACAGTTACACAATACATAATGTTCGTGCATGTGTCTCTGTTATCTCACGTTACATCTCACATAACAAGGCCAGCATTTGTGTGAAGATCAGCCTATGTTTGACGTTTAACCACTGTTACAGGGGTTGTATATTATCAACCCTGTCTTATTAATAAACTAAATATTTGTTTGCATTATACTGCCTTAGATGTGCCATCCTGTTAAGTAAACGCTATGAAACGTATGCTGAATGTTTACTTAAAAGCTATGAGGAATATGCAGAATGTTTAAAGGGTATGATATATATATTGCGATGACACCACACAATTCCCATGCATAAACATGAAGTTTCTTAACATCGATTTAGCAAACACAGCGTGAGGTGGTATATTGCCATTTTGAACGTAACCTTTAAAAATCCTTTGATAATGTCTTACAACTGATTTCGTTTGAAGCACTAACAAATTTACGATTCTTCCTAATTGGTACTAAATCTGAAATGATTGCTTGTTCGGGTATAAATATATTTTTCAAAATGTTTATGAATCCCATGCTGACATGATCAAATGATAAATGTGTGTGTAAATCCCTGATCAATAACATGTGATTCAATGTTAACTACTGCGTGTACTGTAACAACGTGCCACTTCAAAGACGTTTCTCAGAGAAAATGAAGACACTTACTGTATGGAAGGAAAATAAACCTTCCAGCACAAACGCCTGTACCTTAAATGTACAGTAATATCATCAGCAAACATCAAACGGAAGTGAGGTATCTACACATGTTTGCGTGATTTGACCCGATATTAATTAACGTAGAGGAAGACACACGAGTATGATTCATGTCCTGGGTATATTCAATGTTATATAATCTATGAAGTAGTCGCATTTGGATACGGGAATCACCTTATGTGATATGCGTTGAACTCAGGGTGAGAATTGATTGGGAATGGTACATGTTCTGAAGTTACCGCCTGTCAGAACATTATACTCTCTTACTTCATCTTGTACCAGAGTCAACGATGTATCTATGGTGGATATATATATATATATGATATAAATATAGATATATATATATGTATATGTATATATATATAGATATATATATAGAAAGAGAGAGATAGAGAGAGAGGGAGAGAAAGAGAGAGAGAGAGAGAGAGGGAGAGAGAGAGAGAGAGAGGGAGAGAGAGAGAGAGAGGGAGGGAGAGAGAGAGAGAGGTAGAGAGAGAGAGAGAGAGAGAGGTGGGGGAAGGAGAGTATTGTTTTAAATCTGGCAACTGACAATGTGGGCCCACCTTGTGGGTATCAATCTTGAAGGAGGGAGGTATTATCCATACATTGTCTACTTTTAAAATATACTCATGCCAATAACGGTTGTCACCACGACACCCCACCCTCAACCCCACACACACCTCACATCCCCACATCACACCCCCTCTCCAATTAAAAAACTTGAAGGGGGTGGCTACCATTATTGGCATGAGTATAGTTGCTGTGTATATGACAACATCTACACATACCTTTCCATGCGTCCGTGCCGTTACATGTTACGTTTTGTATTTAAATTGCTGCTCGACAGCAACAGCTGAGGCAGCTAATCCTGTCCATCGGCCTCTTGCCTCCACTCTCACCTCCCAAGTACAGGGGTATTTGACAAAAACACTCTTTCAGACAGTCAGTGAATGCATCAATGACTTCATGGAACGCGTACGGTTGCTGTGAGGTGTTGAGAAGTCACAGCGGGTCACGCTACATGTGAACATATGCAGGGTTTCCTCGGTCAGATGTTTTATAGCTGACGTTCATGAATAACCCGTTTTGTCGGACTCGTGGAGCGAGAGGTCACACGGGCCTGTTACTCTTGGTTGGTGTTGGTGCGACAATAGGCTTACAGAGCCCTGACATTAAAGCATCAGCGTAATATCTAATCAATGTTATTTGAATACATCGAATTATTCTATAAGACTGTTTATGTAACATGTTTCCCAGTAGTTAAAGGTGAAATGTTTGTGCACACGTGTAGCGGATTATCTTGTTTCCCACTGCAGGGGAAAACACTGACCACCTGAGCTGAAGCATGAATAACACACATAGCGTTATATACGTGCAGCTATTCAACATACACTACCAGAGACGATCCGGTTAGAATTGATCTTCAGTAACCCATGCTTGTCGTAAGAGGCGACTAACGGGATCGGGTGGTCAGGCTCGCTGACTTATGTCACAATTGCTCAGATCGATGTTCGTGCTGTTGTCTGGTTCAGACCCGATTATTTACAGATCGCCGACATATAACTGGAATATTGCTGCATAAAACTAACCTCACTCACTCATCATACCGCCCAATGCCGTGCGAAATGTTTACAATACAGACTTCAACAATGCAATAAATGTGAGGAACTTTTCCTCATGGTTACAGAGCTCACAGTTCAGGCCGAATAACCTGGTTCTAAGCCTCGACAAATACTCCAGTATTTGACTTTCATTCCAGCTCTACTTGATATTGTAGACATTTTGCTGGTACTGTTAATGACACTTACACACTCGTCCCCTCAATAGAATACCGTTTGTGGTGTGTTTGCTGTTAAACGACACAATCCGGGTAAGCCATATATATGACAGAACAATCGAGTCTGGACCAGACAATCCAGTGATTGACATCGATCTACGCATTTGGGATACAATGACATGCATGAAACATCAAGCCTGTCGAGCCCCTCCCGTCAGTCGCCATTTACGACAAGCATGGGTTGCTGAATTCTAACCTGAACCTTTATGGGAGCCAGTCGGCGTTAATGTCTTAGAATCTGATATTATTTGAAAGCTAAATTGAGAACGTCGATTCATTTGACCAATTTTCTTATAATGACAGATAAAACCCATGACAGTACCTTTAACAAATCGTGAGAACCTATGACATTTGAGGAGTACGTTGAATGTTATTCACAAGTGCAATACACGTACACTGGCTGTCAACTGTCTACAACTTGCACCGCTACTTACCGGTCCTTGCAGCTGACACGTCCCGCTCTCAGTGTAGAGGGTGCAGTGTGGTAACAAGTAGAACGGTGAGTGTTGTGGGGATGGTTCTCAGTCGGTGCGAGATCGACAAGATATAGCCCACAGCTACAAATAAACACAGTCGCTTTCCCCACTCTGACACGGTCCATGATGAAGTTCTGACAGCCCTTCTTTCTATTTCTATTTTAAGTAGAATCCCACTGGCGTGGATTGGCGATGGGTATATTTTTGGACAGAAAGGCCGGTCATAAACGTTGGACACATATGTTTTATGATGGACATACAACTGACATGATTGGTTTGGCCTGCGAGCCACACTGGCCTACATGCATGCTCAGTGTGTCTATTATGTACAGGTGTGTCTTAGTATTGACTGCATAGAACCAGGGAATGGTCAGGTGTTCACATGGATATAAGCTTTGTAAGCCAATAACACTTCTACAATGCAGCTGTAACAGCTTGAAACAATCAACATGCACTCAAAGTCTGCACTTGAATATTGGATTTAATCAGGATTAAAAAGGATGTTATTAGTTCTGTAGATTGCCACACGTACATATATATACACGCAACTTTTTCAGGTGCAAACGCATTTAGATGTAAGTCCAGATATTTGTTCTGGTGAAAACTCCTT
>VKKT01001662.1:113841-126528 GCA_008038995.1 Haliotis laevigata | reverse complement strand
ACATTGCACTAAGGTTACCTTAGTGACTTACGATCACCTTAGTGCTTTGTGAAGGGAGGCCCGGGGTGTCGTAGTGCAATGCGATCTTAGCGCTAAGGTGGCCGTAACTCCCATACCTTAACACAGACTTAAGGTAGTCTTAGCGCTAAGGTTGTTTTRTACAACGGCASCCGGGTCTATAATGACRTAATATTGACTGAAAATGAGTCCGTCTGTTCTGTGCGAATGGTGCTGCTACGTGAACTAAATGTGTTGTTTTGATGGTCCTTCATGTGCAAGGATTACGATGACAGTGAATTCAATTAATGTAACAATGTTTGGGGTGGATCTTCACCAAAGAGACAAAATATCTTTCATCTGCCTCTCTTTGGTCACGATAAATGAAGTGACTGCCTTTAGGGGTGAACGCCATGGTGTAAAACGTCCAACATTACACATGTTAGTGTGCAGATGCCATCTCCTCCTCGCAATCATTAATAAATCTATAGAGAGAAACAAAATGCTTTCGTCAGTTAATTGTCCATTTCACATAAGCTATATGCTTAACTAGTTCTTGTCATTCCATTAATAGATATGATAGGCACCTATGAGCAAGTTTACCCCCTTCATGTACATTAGAATTATAAACACAGTGACACAAAGGTCATGGAATCTATGCCGATTAAAACTCCATTATGTGCGTGACATCGCTGGATCTAAAGTTGTTTCACCCAAGGCCAAGTCTGTTAACAGCGGTATCCACCGGGTCTTCTTACATACCAAAGGCCTCACCTCGGTAATATTCTGTACAGACGGTGTCATTATCTGCAAGGCATGGCATCTGGTTGTGTCGTGTGAATGACGTTAGCCAATGGGTAAGGACACAGTATTGAACCAGTTTCCTCACTTCCATAAATTCGAAATGGTCCATGCCGCCGTAACATTCGAAACACAGTTCGATCACAAAAAGAGTCAAGTTGGTGCTTTAGCCTTTCTGCCGATACTTGTAATTCTTCTTAATGTACAAGCTGATGCTAACTTTTCCACACAGTAATATTGCTTGGTTCAACAAAGCACGATGATTATTCAACATTGTGTAAAATCCATATAAAAGTTTGATCGATTTACTTCAAAACTGAATCATCCGTGAAGACTAAAAGGTTAGGAATGATTGATGACCCGCTTGAGATAGTATCCTCAAGGTTTCTTGACCATATGCCGGAATAATACCCACCAGACATTCTACCAGATGCCTAAATCGTGTTCATTGCAGATTTGTATGGTGCACACATTCAGGATGTTTCGAAGTGGAACGCAGAGGACAACAACACCGTACACTTGCAGGAAAGGAATATGTCTACGCAGTGTTGAATAGATATACTGAAATATGAAATCCTGTTTGGGTAATGCTCAATAGCTAGAAGTATGCTTAATGCGTTTCGTGAACATGGGAATGCTATTTAGATTTTTGATAGTACTGACATTATCGCTGGATATGTACCTAATATATACCAGACTTCCACGACCTGATCTTAGCATCCAACTGAACAATGGGATTAGTCTGTAGACTTTTCATAAACATTACATTTATTTAATTCTAGTGGGATGACTTTGTTACGAATGATAAAAAAATAATATTTTCACTCATGTATTCTTCGTAAAGCTGCATAGCTATGCATTCTGGTATTTCTTTAGTGCTTGTAAGTGACAAAGCATCGTGATCGTATCAAATCTTTAAAAATAAAGTATCAAATCCAGATCAGGAAGTCACATTAGAATCGAAGACGAGAGGAAGAAGTGTTTTAAATCGGAGCTTAATAGTGCTTACTTCATGTTTGACGTCAGAAGATAGTGAAAAGCTGAGGTCCAGGAGGTATCTTTGAAATCAATATTCAAATGTAGAGGTCAAGAGACAACTGGCTGAAATCAATATGATCTTCTCCAACGGTTGTGTATCGAATTTCATGAGTCATGAAATTAATACATTATGAATGAAGAAGGAAGAAAGTGGGCCCTTTCTGGTCAACATAATCTGGAATACTAGTATATATGTCATATTAGGGGTAAATCAAACTTAACCATACAGGCAGCAGGCCGGCCAAACACCAATGGTTTTAATGTGACAGCATGTATGTAGAGTCTTCAGAGCACAATATGCTGAAACACCGCATTGTTATTGACGACAAATGTCTTGCTATCTTTGTAACGATAAAACGCTGATAACTTCAATATTAGTTATATTTTAAAGAAACAGACTAGTACAATTTCATTTATTTCCCCAAACGTCGAGGGAGACAATATTCCTTTTACTGCGAGTTGCGGGGTTGACTGTGGATCCACGTTAATATGTGATGGAAATAATTAATACCGCGGTATTTTTAAAGACGCAATACGCAACGGTTCCCAGACAGTAAAACTGTTTACGCGTCTTTGTGATCATGCAAAAGAACTCCAACGGTGAAAGGTTCCCCATTACAACCACCGCATTAATTACATGACTCGGGTTAAACAATCGGACATTCGATTCGGAGCATAAACAGCACGGAGACAGTCCGTACACACATAGCTCATCCCCTAAATTGCTCTTGTACATTGCCGTGAATGCTTATTGTGAATAGACCAAGACAACTGGCTGAGATGTCTCGTCCCGCAGGTTTCACTGGCGAGGCTGCAATTAGTGATGCTACTTCGATTATACCGCCCATACCCCTTGGTAAATAACGTGACAAGAGAAAGTTATCGTTTATGAACACGCGTGATTAGGAATGGGATACCGATATGTGACTTCCGACTCAGGCGAAGAGCATTTTTGTCTGGGTTTACATTTTATTCTACACGATTTTCATAAGATGTGAACTATGAGAATAGTTCGTCTAAAAAGAAATACCATCGGAAAACACAGTTTATTGAAATGTCTGCTTGTGAGACGAGAATAGGATAAATGGTAAACTAAGTATTCTTAATATGGCGCTATTGGATAGAATTCGTTTGTTTTTCGTCTTGATCGGAGAGCGAGGTCTATTCATTGATATGACACAACTCATTTCCACGTTGTTGGTCCTACTATCCAATTGGTCCTGGTAGGAACTTTCAGTTTATCATTTATACAAAGAACATGTAGTATTGGATATTTTCGGGTCTTTCCATTTTTCTGAAATATCATAAACCCTGAGAAACATGCTATATTCATATAATGCGCTCCAGTGAATTGCATCGTTGCAGATGACATAAATATGAAGGTTATAACTATACGATTACCAGAAGACCTGCATGTCAGAGCTACCTACGAAGTATCCAGTGCTTCAACGGGCCTTCAACCAAATCAATTACGCAATTATTATATTTCCCCTTGGAAAATACAACAAGAATTCGTATTCAACTGGCGCTTCTACGAATTGATACCAAACTGCCACGTTAACAGTTCTGATATTTTCTGGGTTCAGACCAACCGGTTCAGACAGCACAAACTCCGACCCTACGTCCGACGATACTCGCATTTTTGCTTTCACGTCACCATCAGACACGCAGGCAGACAGGCAGGTAGACAGACATGGTGTAAACATTATCCCACAGTTAGGCGACAAGACTAGGATAGTATATTATATATTGGATTCGTGTGGACAGATCGTGATGATTGTACAAGTGTCTACATGAGTCTTGTCTGTCTGCGTCCAGTGGTAGTTATACTCTGGTTGTGTAAGTGTGATGGTTTGGGGAGTCATCAAAACACACTGGACTACAACATGAAAGCGTAATGGTCGCGAAGTCATCATGGAAACACAACACTTATCAATGGTAATGGTAATCTGATCGCCTTATGATACCGAGGCGACATGTTTCTTATCATGCTTTACACATTGACGTACCGTCCGCAACACAGGATAATGTCCGGCCAGGTGCTGCACATGTTGTAGTGGTATACTGTTTGAAGCAACGTTTGCTGTACAGCCATGGCAACTGTTTCTCCAGTCCCCCAAGGACTTGCGTGGTGGGAGATGGGTGGACATCAACGATAGGACCCAACCAGCCGGTCAGGCTAAATCTGTTATGCCAGTCTGTGGTTGTCATTTGGTGTATCCAATGCTCCGCAAATGGTGTTTTCAAAGTACCGGCACTACCTCGCCTCAGTCAACGCAAACGATTGTTGCAACCGACCTAATGTATTTCATAACGTAACGTTTACGCCACGTACTTTCACGTACAGCTATTTTTGGTTGTTAGCCTACATGTCTAACGTGTATTTATCTTCATCTTCACTAAAATACCTAAGTATGCATCGAAGCAGTACAATGCACTTAGAGAGTATGAAGCATCTCCGCCGTGGTGGTTATTGAATTTCAACAAAAACGGACAAATTTACTTAATCTCTTTAGGCTGTTCCACGTCTAATCAAACGAATCCAGCTGTATTCAAGCATAAAGCACTGGCCATCACGATATCAAATTTGAGTGGTGTACCTCGTCGTTTTAAGGATGTTTAGACTGGTTTCAGTACGTCGTCACTTCATTTAATCAACCAGTTCAAATCCAAATTCATGTAGAAATCCTAAATGGGGTAGTTTAGTTATCACGTACAGGTCCATTCCGAACAGATCTTCGCGTTCCTTCATCATCTGTAGGCTATATTCGTCAACAGAAATACCAGTATCGCCCATTGCTAAGGGTTGGGGTAAGAAGATCCTTCTCAAAAGTCTGTTTTGTTTAATCCAAAGTCTGTGCAATCGAATCTTTGTGAGGACCGCCGAATAGTTTACTGAATGTCAACAACAGCAGCACAGCACATTGATCACACCCTGAACATGTCTTGCGTACGGCCAACTACATGCTCACCGCAACAATTACTGGTGACACGAACCATACACTCTGCTAAGCTCACCATTAAGTGGAGCAGATCCACAAAACCTAACCTAACAAGATTTATTAAGCGTTAAAGTTGACATGAAAATAGTCACACAGCCTCAACTGATGCATAAATTACATGTTCCTGATCCGAGCCAACGTCGTACAGTGCCAATTACTGTTGAAACAGAGGCTCCTTGCATTCTGTTATTGATGTCTTGTAGCAGTTGAGTGCATTGAAGTTGTGAACCTGCATCGGGACAACCTTTCAACTGAGATTCTTGGTCCATGAGAGAATGTTATTTTACGCTTTGTTCCTGCGATATCGAGGCATGCGTATACATCACCACGTGAAACGAAACACACAAGTGGTTTCAAAGAGACGATATTCTTTGGCTTCTATATGGTTTTAAATGTGATGTATTTGACGTGTATGGAGAAATTAGAAAGTAGTCTTCAGCAACGAATCAGGGGTCTTTGTATTCGACTGTTACAGCACTGTCTCCAGCACAGTTGACGTAGAGCCTCGTGCCGTTGGTGTGCTGTACTGGCATAGATGACCACATGATACTTGCTCCTAATGGAACTATGAAGTTTTCGCACGACACACCGTAGAGCGGTAACCCACTCTTCCTGAAGAGCTCAGCATAATTGTTGTGTCAGTGGCCCTGTTTAGCTCATTCTACTGATGCTCAATTGGGTTAGGATCCGGTGACCTCGACGGCCATGACATTAAGGTTAGGTTCTTCAGAGCTATCAGGAAATCAGTATATACAAGCAGTGAGTGGTGACGATTATTGTCATGCTGGAGGCTGGGCGGCATAAAGACGTCACATCTTCCCGATACCGTATACCTGTTAAAATGCACCGGACAGGAACACGAACAGTTTTCCGTCCACAGGAAATGTCTCCTCACCTGACAGAATTTGTCATTTTTATGTATTCAACTTTCGGCATAACGCTTATTCAGTCGTTGACAAAAGGAACCGCAAATTTGACGAATACCATGACGTATGACGCTTTTAGGATTTCCAGCAAAAACAAATCATGCTTATGTCAAATGTCTTATAAAGTAGTAAAATCTGTTAATGACACTTTAGGAGCATGCATCAGTGACATATGGCGTACATTACATAAACGAAATTAATTTTTGAAACAACCAAACCACGAATAGGTTTCCTTAACTTGAAGAAGACAACGATTGTCAGCACGATTGTCTTTATGTGCATAATGTCGTCATGAATACTTCAAAGATAAGCACGTATACCTATATATGTGTATTGTCACATAGATCAGCGGGGATTGTTATCCCGTAAGCGTTGACATTTAATTGATTTTGATTTTTGCAATTAAACAATTTAAACAAACAGAAAATGAAAGCTGTATTTTAAGAAAACATAACCTACCAGACTTCACAGTTGGTTTTGTTTTGCTTGGCGGTCCAAGTAACCTGCGGCAGGTACCTATCACGCGTGCTTGTCGTTACCCGAACCTGTTGTCCTGTTAACATACCTATGTACACGTGGCCCCAGGGAAAACAGGGTCAGCTCGCCCACGTGACCTCACTGCAAGTGAGAATAATGTATTCCCAATAGTGTTATTTTCAGCTGGTAGGTGCAGAAGGAAAGTTGACCGAAGATTCGGTTTGTGACACGTTCACGCGAAGCAGTATTATCATGGATTCGACTCTGGTTTTATGGGAGATATTTTATGAATATCGAAAGGGTTTTATTTTCTTAATCTGATCACTAAGTTTACCACGACCACAGAGTAGCAATACAGCGGTTATCAACTATGACTGACGCGAACACAGATTGTTCAGAACAGAATGGATCTCATATGCCTCCAATAGAACAGATGCAAGACATACTTTTGCCTAAAACACATGAACAGATGTTTTTGATATGTGTACACTTATTCAAGAATGTGTCTAAAATGTTCTGCATGTTCCCCCTATCTCGACTGTGTCGACTGACGTGGGGTGTCTACCTATCACACAGATTGATTGGGGTAGAATGGTCTATAACCATCCACAGTCATATAATCGTTGGTTTGAATACTATATTCGCTCTGGTTATGATAATTGTTATTATAATTAACACAGTGGGAGAGGCATGTTTCCTTTGTCATGAAATAACTCATAAGATAATGAAGCAGAGAGTTCATTATTTGATTACGACTATAATAATCATAAGCAGTTGGTTTACAAGTTACTATTAAATAGTGATTGCAGGTGTTGTCGAAAAGGTGAGCGAATCTTAGCTCACTGGCTGGAAACGTCACAAAGGTAGTAATCTTATACAATATATTGAAAATTATTACAGAGTGATCTCTTTTTAACTTGAAGTTGGCAACATGCTATGAAATCACATTTGAGTAATCGTCCTTTGATGTAACATCCCGCATCGTTGACCAAATCTACATTTTAGGCTGCTAATATGTTCTTCTGAATATCAGATTCAAAGCAAGAGAATAAACGTTTCTGTGACTGGACGAAGTAGATTCCATCTGGCGTAAAAGGCACAATAGTGATGAAAACAATATCAATGGATAACTGACAATCAGTGTTGACACAAAGAATAAGCAAGGGCTGACCAACAGGTAACACTGCAACTCACGCAATTGACATTAAAACTATTATTTGCAAATTTATATACATATATAATGCTGTAATGAACTAGTGTATTAACATTTTACAACGTATTTACATAAACTCGTATTGAGTTGTCATTAATTTAACTGCAATTTTACTCTTGTGGTTTAGGTAGCTCGTGTGTTTGTTTATGGTGGCAAAATGGCCTTGTGTACAATATCCGTCAGCTCGTCATACCTTCACCTTTCTTCTTCTTTCTTTGAGAATGAGTGAACGATTGTATTTTCTTATCACATGCGGATTTATCTATAACTATGTAGGTTATGTTTATTGTGATAGGTTCATATGTATGTGACGAACAGTACAAAGTATGTTTCCCAGTTTTCCTAAGTAAGTTATTCGCTATTTGTATTTATGAGCGGTTATAGTTCTTCGCCTGGTGTAATCAGTCCGAGCCACGGTATAATCCATAAGCAGGGTTATATCTCTTTGGTGTCTATGTCGTTAATTAGTCCTTATGCAAATTATGTCGTTATGCATGAATACACATAGATACGTATATATAGGAAGAGTAATTCATACAAGCAATCACTGAATGCCTTTGATACATATACATGTATGAGTTAACTACATCATACTATGTCATCTTTCCTTCGTTAAGTGGATACACATATGACTGACTGCGAATTTGATGCACCCGTACTTACATCTGTGTATTAAATATTACGGAAATATTTCAGGGTGTTTGTTATTATTTCCAATAAATAAATCCTCAATACTTACTCATGACTTGTGTGTTGTTCATGAACACCCCGGTTGCACCGTCATTCACATAATTTGTACTCCAAACTATGTGTTTGCTGCCTGATCCCCAACAGCAATGCGCCGCTATGCGACGGCGGCATACTCGACGTACTGAGTTTCTCAGGGAACAGAAATACATACCAACTGATGTCTTTGAACCGAGATTTAGAAATAGATAGTATGAGTTGTTAGTTCTGTACTTGGTGTGGACATTTATTACATAAATAATTAAACAAGACAATTTTTATGGTTTGACATATTAACGGTCACTTTCCAAGTGCTTACACCAGGGACACGCTTCTTATTAAACGGATGTAAACGTTGGGTAATGCTAAAAACATTGTGTCAGCGTTCGTACTTGTAAATGTCAGATATTTTATGACCCAACACTGCTCTGCACATGCTGTTCTTAGGCTCAACATGATTTGTAAACCTGTCTTCGTACACTTTAATTTCGTACAACTATCCGACAGGCTGTGTTTGTTATTGAAAAGGTGCATATGTTGTCAATACAAACATTCATAATCTCGGAGGATATGTAAATTCCCAATTAATTCGGATTGTTTGTAAATTCAACTAAGTGAATGTTGTGTTATGCTGCTTTACAGGTATGTTGTGATGACCTGCCCCTTCCACGTAGACAAGTGGTTGGTAAGATCACTATGCAGCCTCATCTAGGTATTGAGCCACGGCTGGGAAAACAACCTCCTATCGCTGTTGATGGTATCTTACATACATTCATGACCATCTGTCCCTGATCTGGTAAGCAATACAATGTTTGGGGATGTCTACATATATGTCTATGGTTTGCCATTCTAGTATTTGACATACCAACAGACAAAGTTCATCACATCCGCATTAAAACATCCCTTCATGATAATTGAAAACATATACAGTTAGTGCGGAACATATTTTTGTGGTAATGCGTTTAGACATCAACGCGTGCAGCAATATCAGGAACTGAACATCAAACTGATGAGCAATGGTTGTTCATGGTTCATGGACTGTTAACCCAAAGATGCAAGCACAGATTTACCGACAGAAGCTTTTGCGCTCCCTAAAGAGACACTTAAAGTAGGAGGATGGGTACGGGGTATTGACGCTGGTACACGAAGTAAATATAAGTAAGTATATGCACTGTAAAATACGATATGCACACATAAAATGATGCGTATTACATGTCTAAACTATCACATTGTTATATATGCACACTTCATAACAGTGGACATGAGTGAATGGATGAGGTCGTTCGGTGCTGGTGTACACCAATGGCTTCAAATAACGCAAAACAGGCTGTAATTAAACGTGAACCAGACTACATTGGTAAGCTTAAACACATCCTGTAATAGTCCAGTAAGGGAACATTAGTGTAATTTCAATAACCTGAAGCCTGGCACCTGTGGTACATAGTATGTGTAGCTGTTGTGACTGTAACATACAAGGCGGAAATCTGCACACGTCAATCATTTGCTGACACTAATAACATCTTAATAAATATAGATCAGTTTACAGGTTAGCACACGTGCAGACAGGAAAAGGAACTATGCACATTAACACATTGTCCACAGATAATTAACAATATAATCACGAATTTAGTTTGCAAGAACAGACAGCTAAAATTGCCATTTTCTCTTGCATGGGTTCATATTGTTCCTGTATTACAAACATTGTCAAATCAACTGCATATTTCTTTATATTTCTATATACTCAGTTACGTGAGGTTTACCGGGAGCCGTAGGCATGTGGGTTCACGGATACACATGTACAATGTGCCCTTCAGGTTTATATTAAATAGCGACTCACTCACTCTCAAGCTTTGTCTGAATGACCATCTAATCCCCATTGGCTCTGTATCACGTATATGAGTGGAATAACTCAAATGCCATTACATGAAACCAGCAAATCCTTTTGTACTGTGATCTGTGAACTGTCAGTGGAACAGTGGTTACGTCTATTTCTGTTTAAATTTATGTTTACGACTTCACCTTTGTGAAGGGATTCTGTCTGTATGCAAACTCATGAAATAGAAGTCACCAGCATAGGAACAATTATATGATGCCCTGGCACTACTAATAATCAACGTCATGCGATACATCACAAACAACTCGAGCTGCGGCGCTTAATATTTAACTTTCATTTCTGTATTTCACCCTCCAGCTCAATGGTGAGTGAACAGTGGCATATTTCGAACCAAGTCAAAGGCGTGTGCGTACACGACATGTGTATTATGTGTGGGAAAGTACAGGATCCCAGGAGAAGGTCTTTTTTCAGATATTGTCAGTTCATGCGACACCCTCAGTGACCCCGACCCATACCAACATTTATTTAGAACAGAAGTCGACTGTGTCCATAATTCTAAGTGTTGACAGAGGGCAGGAAACATTCACACATACCGAGTCTTTTCCTTGCACAGAAACTATCGTGCCAGATGTGAGGGGTTCCTGTGTTCCTTCGTCGCGTTATGAATCACCTGACCAGAACGTATTAATTTCCAAATAGTACATACTTCACTAATCTAAGCACCTTGTGTAACTGTGGAAACGCAATCTTCAAGTGAACATTATGAGAACGCTTGCATAAAATTGTCATGAGTGCACGACAGTCATAAGTTGTGATAGAAAAGATCATATTCTAATCCATTATAATCACACAACTTGGTTCCCACATAATACTTTTCTGAAGAGGAATATCCACGATTATCATTAATGTTAGTATATCTCAACTATTGCTATCAGACATTTCTAGAAGGACTGGCTTGGCACTGAAGTACACATACCATCTGCAAACCATATTTTAAAACCCTTCAGTAAATTACATTACCTGTGGCTTCTTCACTTCATTGCAAATACAGTCAGAATGTTTAAGGTGATAAGTAGCGCATACATTTCTTAATTACAACATTGTGGTATCACCCGTTCAGGAACTCAAATCACTCTCAGTGTGGGCGTGAAATAACGAGAAATATCAACATTATACATATAAGAAAGAAATGTTTACAAGGCCATATCAGTTGTAGAAATTACACCCCAAAGTATAACAGAAAAGAAATATACTTTAAAATAACTTAATAGCCCGTGCATATTGTAGGTCTAAAATGTTAAAGCTACTAAAAGTTAATTACCCTTTGCACTCCTGTTACCGTAGTAGTTTAACATTTCCAAGGAAACAATCCTTTGCCATTCACTGTTTCTTGAAGTGAATATGTGTACGTGGAGATCATTATCCCATAATGACATATAGTTTTCTGACCTTACTTGTTTCCAAATATAGTTTCCAGAATTCTATTTCAATTTATCGCTTAGGTACTAAGAACTATGTTATATCGCATTACAATATTTCCATGGAATCTGTATAATATCTTTGCCGGAAGTAAGTCGATAACACTTTCAGCTAGGACATTACGTATTCGGCTACTGTTTCTAAACCATGCCTAATAAACATTTTGCAAATAAAACGGACATTGGATAGGAATATAGTGTCCGTCTAAAGTTGGTAACATAAGGAACATTTGTTTACTTTGAGATTACATGTGACTACTAAATGCTTCATGATTTAATCTTACACAATCAAGAGCGACATTTCTGAAACGACCCGTCTTACGTTAATATTGCTTTTGTGATTACGCATCATTCTGTATATACCTGATTCGTGAACACCTGGTGTCAGCCCTTGTCAGTACTGCTTTATAAACCCCAGCTTCCTGTACTAGTCTGTGTCGTAAATCGGATCGCTTTGTTTTCTTGCGTTTGTGGGCAAACTCGTCTATTGACACATGATATCACTTCTTAAGCAAGCATAAATACATCTCAGAAACAGAGGTATGGTGTTTTCTGTTAACGACGACGTCCTAGATAACTGATATACATCTGGAGACAATGTACAGATTGGATTGATAGATTTGGGGGAGACCAGCAATGAAAACAGTAAATATCAGTACTCTTTTGTGCCCATTATATCGGGTGGCTATTCGTAAATTCAATTAATATTTGAGTGTGAGTAAATTTGAAGGCATTTGTTACATGTCATGAAACAGTTTATTGTAGTTCATTAGATTGTTCGTGCATGACTTGACGTGTGATTTACCTCAGTGGACGGTACATTCTAATAGCATATACATAGTCTGTGGTTAACAACGCTAACCAGTGGTATGCGCGTCTTACACCTGAAATCATCAGTTCTTCGTTTTTAACAACGATCAGTGAAAGCAGATTCCATGAATTATTCGCCTGAATTTTGTTGTGTATAATATATGTGACTCTACATATACTCAGCAGCAAAATACACGTCAGTACGAATTCAAACTTAGATAGACACTGTAATCACATCATTACAGAAATGGGCATAATAAGCGGATCAAAAACATTTTTTTGTGTACAATATCTTGACACATCGATGAATGACTCAGCACAATTTCAAGACATTACGTGAACGTTAGCACTCCATTCAGACTCTTGACTTCAGTATATAGTGTGA
>VKKT01001662.1:87810-98986 GCA_008038995.1 Haliotis laevigata | reverse complement strand
GCTACGTCATGAATGAATCTAGTGTTGTAATGCTATACAGCTACGTCATGAATTAATCTATTGTTGTCAAGCTATACAGCTACGTCATGAATTAATCTATTGTTGTAATGCTATACAGCTACGTCATGAATTAATATAGTGTTGTAATGCTATACAGCTACGTCATGAATGAATCTATTGTTGTAATGCTATACAGCTACNTCATGAATGAATCTAGTGGAGGAATGTGATGGTAAGATAATGGCGTTTAAACAATTTCCAAGACGTATATTTACATTGTGCAGAGTTGTGAACTTCAGAACGAACCTCCCAGCCCCGCATACAGTTTCAGTGGGTGTAGCACCCTTAGCAATATCACATGTGTTCCCCCAGACTCCGTATCTGGGGCTTCTTACAATATCGAATTCATTATTTGATGGTGGGGATCTGCAAGCATGTCCTTCTTAGTCAGCTTTGTTGCATGTATTGCCTTAGACATGCATGGAACAGATTTCTTTCCCAGATTCATTCCCCTGTTTCAAATGCAGTCTACTGGGGAGAGATAAATGGTTTGTTTCACATCCGATATGGTACAAAATCACAGCTACAATACAGAGCGCGAATGATTGTCAAAACAGTTCGTCTTCGATTATACATACATTTATTTAGACAATTATACGAAATATTAATAGGACTTTAACACAGTCTGGTTAACTATTCGTCTCTCCGTCCAACTTGACTTGACATACACCATATAAGCCAGGGATGTGCTTGACGACAATATTACCTAGTGAATTATAACGCCACGTGTTTCCATTTCCTTTATCTATATTGATACACGTTGTTGTGAGACTCAACTTCGTCTCGAGGCCTTCTGGTTTTACCACATATCACCAACACCAACTTACTACACAAGTGTGAAATTGGCTGCACCGGAACCGCTCAATGAATTTTTAGCATAATGCCTTTGGCCTATCCCATTGATGCAGACTGAACGTTAGTTCTGGCAAGAGCATCAGACCAAACACAAAAAGTGCCTTGTCTCTGTTTATGAGGTGAGGTGGTGAGGTGAAATGGAGTTTAACGTCGTACTTAAGAATATTTCGCTCAAGCCTTTGGTGTACCCATTAATGCCATGCGTCAGGCAGGGACCAACAAGTACCATATTTTAACGTCTTTTGGTATGAGGGTGCCGGGGGTCGAACCCGCGACCTTCCGCTCTCCGCTACACCACGGAGGTGGTCCTGTGTTTATGAGCCACACAGATATGATTCGTCGTGTAGTAATGGTACTGATAGATATAGCATGAGCCAGATAAATACTATCGTACACATTTACTAGGCATCTGTACGGACGTACAATGTAGTCCTGCTCGCTGTTCACTGTGTTAATGTAATATGTAGGACTACTCAAACAGTTACAGTTCGTCATTCGCCAGGTAGGATACATGGAAGGCCCGCCTGCAGCGCTCTCATAGTTGTACACTGCAGGCTTTGCCGTTGTCTGTTGCGCACACAGTGGTGATTAAAAAGCGCTGGCGGAAACTCCGTATGTGTAGTATCTAGAAGATCGGGACAGATAAATAATATTCTTCGTTAACTTTATACGGAGGAAATGCTCTTATCTTATAAAAATACATTTGTTAACCAACTTATGTTTCTTGAAGTTTGTTTGGTCAATTTTATTTTAGTCCAAGATCTATATGATCAAGCATTCGAACCTTGGTTTTGTGTGACCATACTTGAAAATAACAATATAAAATAATAACTCTCCATTATCTGCGTGTGTGTGTAAAAGGACTTCAACATTTGGGAATATAACAGTTGAGGATGACAGAGGATCAGTGATGACACCAGGTGTTCGTCACACGGGACTGCATGTGAAACTCTGTGTCAAATCACGCAGTTATACCCGTATGCAGTATGAAGCGTTTTGTCATTTGGGATCAGAAAAAGTAAAATATGAAGTTCTTCCTCTGTGGAACTGGTTTTATCTCGACTATATGGGAAAGTAAATGAGATCACCATTACCATCCAACTATCTTCCTCCGGGGCCAAGCAGGATGCTGAGCCTTAATCTTCATTGAAAGCTTGCATATACAATGTAGATAAAATATTTACTTCTTGTTATCAAACAGCCAATCTTTCAATTAGTACATATAATGGCAGCAGTCTGCTGACTATCTATTATCATATAATGTTTACGATCCTTCAAGATGAGATAACGTTTTGATATGATCAAGCCGTCACTAGCTGAACTTCAGGTCAATGAAGAGTACTACACTCTGTGAATAATATGCATACCTATGCTGCTTTACGACTGTCGAGTGAGTCAGCAACTTATTACAAGAGTGTATTATGACAACACAATCGAGACAGGCCAGCACGAGAAGCGTCCAACGTGTACTCGGTCCTCTATCTGTGACATCCTATCATCAGAGTGAAGGTCTGTATTCAAGTCATTGTGAATGGAAAATCTCCAACCTTCGACATTGCACACACACCCCAATCACAATGTTTCTTTGACCTGAACCCAACCCTGCATTTATGTTTGTACAGCACCCCTGGATAGGACGGACGTACAAATATAAGTGCTGCACGTGTTTTGGCAGGATACGCTCAGCTTTGCCCGAACACCTGCATAATTGCTAGTTGATAGTGCGTTATAAACAGGTGCTTATGAAATAGTCGGAATCGTACCAGCGGACTCTGCCTTTATCAGAGACTTCTAATGATTATAGAAACGGTTTATATGAAAATCATAAGACTGGGCATGTTCTAATCTCCATTGAGGTAGTTCCTCTCTGCGCCCCTTTCATCACCATCACAGTCGGGACTAGGCCTCACATATTGCACACACATGGGGAACAGAACACAGGGGCTTCAGCGTGGCGACTACTGGACTGCTTAACCGCTCCTGATTGCATGTGGATCTAATGATGCGAAATCTTATGTATAATGTGTCAGTCTCCTTTCATAACATAGTCCATATCATTCTCCCAGCCTGGAAGCACTGTACGTTTGTATACGGATAGAAAGAAGCTTAGAATAACATTTCTCAATTATTAGATAACTTGGTACAAAGTATAATAATTACCATACAAGTATAATACACCATACCCTACACTTATATAGCGATTAATCCAGACTAGAAGTACTACCAGAAGGGATAATGTGTTTTTATGAAAATGGCTGAATTGAAAGTATACATTAAAGTTGTACGCTAACAATGCTACAGAATGTAATGACCAGCTTGTGATCACCCATAAATCATTCCGATCAAAACGAAATCTTAACAAACTGAATGTCTCCCCATGGCCGCAGAAGTGTCGAAACAACAACTGACCGGACAAATGACTAACGAGGTTTTTCTGTACAGGTTCTACAGATGTTTCATTCATAAAAACACACCATTTCCACCACAACGTGTAGAAGTGAATACAGTGTGCACATTAACCGACATATCAGCATATTTATACAGGGTAATATAAACAGGGACAGCATGCTGTGAGATTCAGCTCTTTCTGAGACTGCTGAAATTCACTACGAAAAAACACATCGTGAATATATGTGCAGAATAATATTTGTGTGTTTGTATATGTACATTAAGGATAAATACCAAAGGGCATGTCTTATATGGATATTTGATATTTGTTAGGCATGTGGCAATCCGTTGTCCCTCACGAAGAGCCTCCTGTAGTGTATGGAGTGACAACGCCAGAACACGTGGATCTGGCAGGTCGAGCTGCAGTCATATAGTCCCAGGACCTGTTGAAGGACGTATGAATTCAACAGGAGTTCAAGGGTTTGTCAGTAATTAGTTGGCCTCGTCTTCTAGAAGTAATCAACAGCAGATGCATGCTGAACATGCTTTCTCCGGTTACACGTATTCCTGGGGTAAATATTAGTTAGATGTTGTTTCCTGTACAGGTAATTGACGAATCTTCCTTTTACTGAACCTACTTCTGTATTAAGTGCACAAGGAGCACCTGCTTATTCTCTTGTTTTGCGTTGTATTGTGACAAAATTAATCAGTTATTTTTGATACTATATTCTGGAGTGTATTTTGGACACAGCTCTGCTGTGTGTATTCTGGACACAGTTGTTCTGTGTGTATTCGCGACACAATGGTTCTGTGTGTATTCAGGACACATGTGTTCTGTGTGTATTCTGGACACAGTTGTTCTGTGTGTATTCTGGACACAGCTGTTGTGGGTGTTTTCTGGACACAGCTGTTCTGGGTGTATTCTGGACACATTGTTCTTTGTATATTCTGGATACAGCTGTCCTGTGTTTATTCTGGACACAGTTGTTCTGTGTGTATTACGGACACAGTTGTTCAGTGTGTATTCGGGACACAGTGGTTCTGAGTGTATTCTGGACACAGCTGTCATGTGTGTATTAAGGACACAGTTGTTCTGTGTCTATTCTGAACACAGCTGTCATGTGTGTATTCTGGACACAGTTGTTCTGTGTGTATTCTGGACACAGTGGCCATGTGTGTATTCTGGACACAGTTGCTCTGTGTTTATTCTGGACACAGTTGTTCTGTGTGTGTTCTGGACACAGTTGTTCTGTGTGTATTCTGGACACAGCTGTCCTGTATTTATTCTCGACACAGTTGTTCTGTGTGTATTCAGGACACAGTTGCTCTGTGTGTATTCTGGACACAGTTCTTCAGTGTGTATTCTGAACACAGCTGTCATGTGTGTATTCTGGACACAGCTGTTCTGTGTGTTTTCCGGACACAGTTGTTCTGTGTGTATTCTGGACACAGCTGTCCTGTGTTTATTCCACAGTTGTTCTGAGTGTATTCTGGACGCAGTTGTTCTGTGTGTATTCCGAACACAGCTGTCATGTGTGTATTTTGGACACAGTTGTTCTGTGTGTATTCTGGACACAGTTTTTCTGTGTGTATTCTGGACACAGCTGTCCAGTGTCTATACCAGACACAGTTGTTCTGTGTGTATTCTGGACACAGCTGTTCTGGGTGTATTCTGGACACATTGTTCTGTGTTTATTCTGGATACAGCTGTCCTGTGTTTATTCTGGACACAGTGGTCATGTGTGTATTCTGGACACAGTGGTTCTGTGTGTATTCAGGACACAGCTGTCATGTGTGTATTCTGGGCACAGTTGTTCTGTGTGTATTCTGCACACAGTTGTTCTGTGTATATTCCGGATACAGCTGTTCTGTGTGTATTCCAAAACACAGTTGTTCTGTGAGTATTCCAGACACAGTTGTTCTGTGTGTATTACGGACACAGCTGTTCTGTGTGTATCACGGACACAGTTGTGCTGTGTGTATTACGGACACAGTTGTTCTGTGTGTATTCCGGACACAGCTGTTCTGTGTGTCTTCCTGAAACAGTTGTTCTGTGTGTATTCCAGACACAGTTGTTCTGTGTGCATTCTGGACACAGTTGTTTTGTGTGTATTCTGGACACAGTTGTTCTGTGTGCATTCTGGACACATTTGTCTTGTGTGTATTCTGAACACAGTTGTTCTATGTGTATTCTGGACACAGTTGTTTTTAGTGTATTCTGGACACAGCTGTTCTGTGTGTATTCCGGACGCAGCTGTCATGTGTGTATTCTGGACACAGCTGTTCTGTGTGTATTCCGGACACAGCTGTCATGTGTGTATTCTGGACACAGTTGTCATGTGTGCATTCTCGACACAGTGGTTCTGTGTGTATTCCATACTCAGGTGTTCTGTGTGTATTTCAGACACAGTTGTTCTGTGTGTATTCCGGACACAGTTGTTCTGTGTGTATTCCAGACACAGTCGTTATGTGTGTATTCCATACACAGTTGTTCTGTGTGTATTCCGGACATAGCTGTTCTGTGTGTATTCCAGACACAGTTGTTCTGTGTGTGTATTCCAGACACAGTTGTTCTATGTATATTCTGGACACAGCTGTTCTGTGTTTTGCTTTAACATAGTTCTTCTGTGCATATTTTGGACTCTTTGTTCATACATCAGCTTCGAAACTGCCCTAATGTTGACCGTCAAATACATGCATGTCAAGCCTTCTTTCAAACTGTTAGGGTCTATAACCTACAATGTCCTGCGCACCAGCAATTAACCTAGGGTATGCTTGACTTTCTGAATTCAGACTGACATGCCATTACATCCCAATCACACTCTTGAAGAATGTCACAAAAAGTAAACTGTCAATACATGTTATAGAATCTCATATATATTATGAATAAATATTGATTGCGGCCAGTGTTACAAAAGGCATCCACAATCACTTTACTGATGAAGCTTTACCTCCATAAAAGGCTTAACGCATTAAACCGTTACATTTTCAAGATGTCGCAAGGTTTTGCCCTGAGAAGTGTATTTAAATGCATTCTGTTTTGATCCAATATGAATACTTCATTATATGTCTAAAGAGATTGGCCGTTCCAAATCGACAATTGCAGCAACATGTCTGCTATGTTTCAGTGTCTGAAGTGAAGGATGTCTACTTCATCAGTTCACGCCAGAAGTCATCGACTTTGGAATTTGTATCAATATTGCTATGAGGAGAATCATACCAAATCGTATCACGGATGCTAAGCATTTATCTACTGGCATGATATCTGTAAAAATAATTCTATACGTACCTCTCCTAAAATACCAGCTTAACATCCTCTGAACTGCGTACAGCAGAACATTTGATCAAAACTACCATTGCGTATAACCTCCTTCTGACATCAAATCAACGTTTGCACCCGATTACTTGCGTACATGTCTGCTTCATGAAAGTTCTTAATTGAATCTCAATATAATCATCGCGGCCGTTATATGCATGTCTTACAGATATAATATCATGAATAGAAACGTAATCAAATTGGAAGCTGATTTTAAATTATTTCATTACAAAGCTAGTTTGTTGCCCAAACATGGAATATGAAAACACACGATCGGATATTGGCCAGCTTGGTAATTCTCGTCCACCGACTATGCTGACAAAATGAAACACGTGAATATTGGCTCTCTATCACCAGTGTCAGAATTAAAACCTGTAAATTAGATCCCGTTTACAAAAAGATACATTTCTACATTCACGATATGAGTCATAGGTTAACTCTTCATTTCTCAAGCGGGTTTGCTCAACCTTATAATAACTTCATGACGTTTTCATTGGGCAATTAAAAAGAGGAAACATGCGGAAACACTGGCTTAAACACGATGACGCAAGTAGGAAAGAAAGTTATTACTGCTTTGCGCTTACCCATATTACAAGGAAGACCACTGTCAAAAGAAGGGCTATAAAAAAATACCAAACAGTTATCACTGTTAAAGCTCTAGAAGGCAGCTCGTATTTCGGAAGTTCTCAGTATTTCATTCAAGTTGGCAGGAGTTTAAGCTCCATGCACGTAGTCGAGAGGCGCTCGATACATTACGGAGTTACCCAAGAGCCAAGACGTTACAGGCTACAGTCATGTATACATGATGCAGGTACTCTCGCTGCTCCTTTCAAATAATGAAGGTTGTGGATGGAACTTTGAGGATAAGAAGTCCTGATGTATTGATGTCCTAAGCTCATGATATCCTAATGTCTGAGTAATTGTTTTGAAACTTCTACATGGACCTTATGTTATAAACAATGCGTCAGTTCCTCGGGCAATAATTTCCGATAATAAAATAAATAACCCCCTTTAACTTTAATGCATTGCGAGCTTACCTTTCATTCATAGTCTTCATTTCGGCGATGAGTGATAAATGTGTTGAAAGTCCGATTATATGTTATATGGAGACACAGTACACTCCACGCGAATTAACAGGAACAATGCACTTAGTTCCTCCAAAGGAGAAGATGATGCGACATCGTCACTTCTACTCCTCACTGCCAGAAGAGTAACACTCCTGGACCCGCTCGCCGCTGTGGCTCTGACGTCATGCTGACTGGCCCAGAAAGGCTCTCTGGGGGCAACAACAATGTGACGGCGGAGTGCGCGGCATTTTCCAGCCTGGCTACACCGACTCACACGTCCATTGAAAGAACAAAACACACTTCCCACTGTGATAACATGCTTCTAAAACAACCACAGCTATGCTGAGATGACTTTTTATGCGCTTCTAATGAGTTCTTCAAAGCATTGTTTTAGATTGAAACACTGTGAGGTTTAGCATTTATCTTGATAATTTGTAGCCTCAATTTCGGGCAGTTTTAGTGCATTGTTGTTCCATGACTCAGTTCTGTTTACATGACATATGTCAATTACTTGGTGTTGTTATTTCATTACACAGAGCCTAGTCTTGGAACAATATCATGATGATATCCTGTGTGTCAATATTCAAATCCCAAGCATTTTTGTGTTCTCATTGTCCTTTTCGAAAATATAATTATCAGTGTTTATCACGTAACACACATGACAACTTTTGGTAATGATAAAGCAAATTCTATATTGCTCTAATTGAAAAAATATGCAATACATATTCATGCCAGAAATGCTACGTACAGGCAAAATTAGTGGCTGTACGAAAATAAATGATTCAGCGAAAATGACACAGTATATTGTTTTTGTGATAGACGTCAGAGCTAGTTTTACATACAAAACGTTTCAGTGTATGGAACGCTCGCTCTCAAGCTCCTATTTATCCAGCTTGTTTCTATCACTCGATGCACTTTCCTGAATTAACTAATATTGAATCATAATGGTTTGTTAAACTAGTGAATCTTTGAAAAATCCTTCTGGTGATAAATCACCTACCCTCCATATTCGTCAAATTGATTTTTTCGACTTTCGACTTTCACGAAGAGCAATTTTGAGAAATCTAAAGACAATTTTCGTCTCTGCATCTATGCGCCCTTTGATTCGGCAGGCGTTGTAATCGCTTTAGTGTGCAGCAAGTAATCGAAGTTCATTTTAAAGACATTTTCAAACTGTTTGCGAATAATCGCGAATAATTCAAGTTCAATTTGCCCCCTGTTTCTGATCGTTGGGAAATCACCTGTGTCACTTAGATTTCCAGTTTCACAGTAAGATGAGAGACCCCGCTAGAACGTTAATTGTTTGAGACTTGCTGGACCACCAGGCTGTGTTTGAGTTTGAATGAGCACGTATCATTATGTGAGAACTGCATCACACAGTCCATCCCGTGATCAGTCCAGTGAACTGATACGTCAAGTGCTCATCGTTCACGTATTGTAAACTGACTACCTCCAGCAGCAACACCAGAACACAGAGTCCTTATTGTTTCCCCCCAAACCTGGAACCTTCTCAAACAGCTTTTTGAAGACTATATATGGGTCAGGCGCATGTCTCTGCCATCTCTCAGTACATTAAGACCGACCGTTTTGTAAGGATTGTTATTTTCACCCTGGATATCAAGCCTCGGCCTATTTTGCATGTTTAACCACTGCTTTTGCGAGGTGGATATAAATGTCATTGTCTGTATTGCTATTACAACTGCTACTATAAATGTACCGCGTTTGTAAACATACTTCACGTCTAATATGTGCTGTCTATGTAACTAGTTTACTGTATTTTGTATTACTTTGTCGACCTATTTAACTGTATTCTTACTTGTATAAGATTTCTTTCCGTTTGTTGGTTTCACACTGGATCATTTTGGTTCACTTATTGTTTGTAAGTAGACACGTAACAGCGCGCACTTAAGCCGAACTGTGGCAGGGGCTGCAGGATGAGTGGGCGAGGTTTCCTCAAACAGTATTGTTTTCTGGTCACAAAAGTGGATCCAACGCTTCGGCATGACCAAGTCATCTCATATGTTTTAGGACACACCCATGTCGTCCTTCTGGTTTGTTTGCGCCCTGGCAATACGCCGACAACATGTTCTGTTGATTGACATATCATACCTAGTCATTCCGTCTTTTTCACCTATTGCTATCACTTGATACCTGCATGTATTTCTGAAATTACCCATTAATGTCGAAAGAATCCCACTTTTAAGAGACAGTGTATATCTCGGAACCTTCAGACGAGCGCAGAAAAGTGGTGAGAGTCAAATCTTTGATCCTTACACCCATCCAGCACGTATCAGGAGATATGATCAAAACACACTTATCGGGCCTGGGAAGCAAGGAAATCCGTTTCCCGTCACTCTGCACTTCTATGTTAACTCTCGAGATTTCTAAAAATCAGTCCTTGTTATCTGTCTACGTGTGAGGCATTTTCCAAAAATGGTTATTTCCATACTTTAAATTTTCCAATATTTCCAACTGATACGCTATGTTTTGGGTCAGTTTCTGCCGGGTCTGTTCCTTTGCACTGCTAACGCCAACACTCACGTATTCGAGGTGTATTAACAAAGAATTACCGAGCAGAGTACAACGCTCGACCTAATGAAAGTCAAGGGATCTCTACCTAATGTGAATTCATATTTACATTTCTACTATTGTTTGTAACAATGAACTGCCTTCAATTATGCACACTTGCATTATATATTCCTGATTCTATGTACTAAAGGATACAACGTAGTAGATATCACGAGACGACTGACGACGAGAACGAATCAATAAGGAGAATGGTATCACATGATGATATTTCTATAGAGTAGTGAATTGAGTTGTACACTCGACAGTTTAAAAGACACCTTGTAAACGTGTTTCACTACGAAATAATGAAGAAACGGGCACTGTTGAGATGTACGTCAAACAAACGTATATGTATAACGATAACGGTTTACGAAGTCTCAGATTCCAGTAGGGTTGAAAGGAGCGATGACTTCCAAAATAAAAAGATACATTTGTCACATTTTGCTCCATCAAACACATGAATTATTGTTCATTAGTGAATGTATAAGGTCTATATAAGTCAAGTGATCTTTGAATGAGTGTCCTATTATCTACTATGATGTAATTAGATCTGGATATTTCAATTGTTTGTAAATGCACTGAGCGTACTGAGCATGAACTGATATCCCTATCGGTACAATGCAATGACAAAGACATGAAATGACCGACGTTCACCACCAACTGTTGATGTGATGTTAAATATTATAAGTTGTTTACTGGTCCCTTCGGGCTCAGGGAACATAAACAAACATCAACCCATGGGCCCCGGGGGACCAGTGAACAACGTATTTATCTTACCGAACACCTTAATGTTAATTTTGAATTGTTTGAGCCACGGGCACAGATCTTTTTGTAGCCATCGCTAGGTTTAGAGTTATCTACCTTCCATCGATTTGCATTCGCAAAACATCGGTTATTTCCGTACATCATACGTGATTCAATG
>VKKT01001662.1:38015-50692 GCA_008038995.1 Haliotis laevigata | reverse complement strand
ACATCAACATCGCCATGTGGACAGTCTCTAAAACATCATCATTGCCATGCCACCCTGTGGACTGCCTCAACAACATCAACATCGCCATGTGGACAGTCTCTAAAACATCATCATTGCCATGCCACCCTGTGGACAGCCTCTACAACATCATCATCGCCATGCCACCTTGTGAACAGCCTCTACAACATCATCATCGCCATGCCACCCTGTGGACAGCCTCTACAACATCATCATCGCCATGCCACCCCGTGGACAGCCTCTACAACAACATCATCGCCATGCCACCCTGTGGACTGCCTCAACAACATCAACATCGCCATGTGGACCTCCTCTACAACATCATCATTGCCATGCCATCATGTGGACAGCCTCTACAACAACATCATGGCCACGTGGACAGCCTCTACAACATCATCATCGCCATGCCACCCTGCGGACAGCCCCTACAACATCAACATCGCCATGTCACCCTGTGGACAGCCTCTACAACAACATCATCGCCATGCCACCCTGTGGACAGCCTCTGCAACAGCAACATCGCCATGTCACCCTGTGGACAGCCTCTGCAACATCATCATCGCCATGCCACCCTGCGGACAGCCTCTACAACATCAACATCGCCATGCCACCCTGTGGATACCCTTTACAACATCAACATCGCCATGCCACCCTGTGGACAGCCTCTACAACTACATCATCGCCATGCCACCCTGTGGACAGCCTCTACAATAATATTAGCACCATGATTCAATTATCATAGCTTCTGCAGGAACAAAATCAAACTGAATCATCTTACCAATACTCATACGAAGACATATTCATGTTTACCATGAAATATTTACAATCTTATATACACGTGTCGTGTATGTTGATTTGGCGGTAACGTTAATGCAGGTAACACTGTCCGGATACCTTACCGGTCTTTCAGACAAAGAGGCATTTTATGTAGTATGTATTTCGTTTCAGGTAAATATCGTCCGTTGGACAAGGTTTCGGATATGTGGGGGCCGAATAACTCTGTATTGGGTTCCACTGTATTATGTACATGTTCCACTTTATAATGTTCGCGAAACATATGGTCAAAGTCTGTCCTGGTAACATGTATCCTACTGTTTTAATGTGTAAGAAAACACGTGGACAGCACATTCTGACAGGCGTGTTGAGTAGATCAAGTACTGATATATACCGGGAAAGGTATATCCTGTGTGAATGTCGACGTGACAACGCCAGAAACATGGTTATGTTCAAACAGGACTGAACGTGAAAATGTTCAGTCTGCAGAAAGGGCCGCAAACTTAATGTAATTAATAAAACTCGTCAATCTGGATTATGGTTGTGGCTTCGCTAACCTAACTATTGTTTAGGATTGCACGGCTCTGTTAAGGAATTTCAGTTCGTGCCATTCATTATATTTTTCACAAGGGACATAATTAAGAGGAAGTAATCTGTTTGGAATAAAAAATACCACATGCTGACATGTAAAATTGTAAGGCGCTTTACAAAGTATTCATTGCTCAGATGCGACAGAAAAAGGTAGTCATCTCACGACAAGCACTGTAACACACAATAGAGACATATTTCAAGACATACATTTCACTTTATCCATGTACTTCACCCACCAGAAGAGTAAAAGTACACTTGTAAATGTAAACGGTGTTTCTGAAAAGGACAGCGTATTTCTTTATTTGTACCAATACATGCTGGAAAAGGTATATCTTGTGTAAATGTGAATGATACTCACCTGTTGTCTTAATGGAAAATGTAGTAAAGGTTAATATTCCAGTTGATACATGGGTTATTCCAAGAAAGCCGAGTAACAATGAATGTACATAGATTCCATTGATGTTACCATTGCATGGAGCTAGAGTGTTTGGAAGAGTACTGCCATCCTCCTTGTTACAAATATACACCTTACAGTGTCACATCACCATTGGAAAGAACATTGGTTCCGAACTAAAAGCTACAACTGGTAAGGCCAATAGAGATCATTGCACTGTATATGTTCTGACCAGGTTTGTGTGCATTTAGAATTATTATGAATTATGCTAAAGCATATGACAATAAATAAATGTACACAAAACCATTTCCTCAATCATAGGAAATCTCTTCCAGAAGAAAAATCTACGATTATGACTATATCATAGTTATGTCTTTACGAATCAGTATTAACGGTTTTATAGCTCATATTTAGGATTGGAATATCCATACTGTTTTTCGTAATTTGTAGTTATCTGTGCCGGTTACTTGCTGCAGCCTCATTTGTATTTGAAGTATTCATTCATGCTGCAACTATTTGGGTTTTTATATTTCTTCTTGTAAAAATCACACAATCGTTTTTTTTCTTGTGGTGCCAATTACTCACTCCTGAAATCAATGCAATTATGCAATGTGTTGAGTTGATGAGCTCTGTCATTCACTGCTGAAGACGTAACTAGTGTAGCCATTATCGTCATCTATTACCTGCTGTGTCAACCGTTCTTGGTGGAAATGCATGATCATAGTCCATCGATAATGATCACAAGACATTCAGTGACACTTGCAATACATTTCGTGTGTTTTGTGTCGGAAGAGTCATCAGAGTCTTTAATTATAGCGTATCCAGAACAGGAAGGCAGATATATCTCAATAGGTTACAGTTTAGGGAGTGAGGATGGTCCAAGGAATATTACGGTGTGTTAGCAAGAAGGTTTCATTTTATTGTAACTGGTATGCCTGTAAAATGGTAATGCAGCTCAGTAAATGGGACAATTGTTCCCCTTGAAGAGTATATTTAACCATATCTTGTTTGACACAATTGTTCACTCAGACAAACTGTATTAACGTTGTTCATGTCTGTTATGTATTTATACCTATGAATAACATGGACCATTTTGCACATGCAATACTGGCTGTCGGCATATGTCCATTATGACCACTTGGGCCGAAAATGCATATCAGCCATATCAGCCGTATTGCCCAACTACTAAACTGATACGGAATGAATACACACAAACGCTGGAAACTTCCATAGACGGAACCTAGTTTATTTTAGAGTTATCCCCCTTGATGTGGTATATGATAAAAAGGTTATGACATGACAGTTTCCCATTCGCCTGTCATATCAGCCCGAGATTACCATATCAGCCTTCAGGGCCTTCGACCCTCGGGCTGATATCACTGGCGAAAGGAAAACTGTCATGTAATAACCTCTTAATATCGTGTTCGTCAAGTCGGAGTTGAACGTGAAAGGTTCATCATCTGCAAGAAGCATGAACTGTGCTTTGCAAGTGTCCTTTGCCATATTGGATGATGTCATATCATTATGCAATTATACATACTACTCAATGATCCTATTGATTTGTTTTAACGTTCAACCACTCGTGTACATATATTATGATGCCAAAGCCATGGCAACAGTTGCTGCCAAAGTTAGGGGGCGGACACGGGCTGTCAGGATTGAGTTGCAGATGAACTAGTGTCTAAACTACATTTCCCCTGGGACTACTGTAGTGGTACAGTGATACAAAAATAGGCAGATTCCAAGCTATGCCCGTATTAGTGGATAGGGTTCTCACATTGTGTGTCAGGGCTGCATAACGCCGTATTATGTTTTGAAAATAGTTTATAACATTTAAAAAACACGTACTTGCTAATATCAGTAAATCAAGGATTCAGATATGCATATATATGCGAGTTACTAGTATTTTCATTCCAACACATAACTAAACTGTTATGTCGACAGTCTCAGCTTATGTTGTTACATTTAACAGGCATGCGTATTTGTCATTTGATAATATGCTTAATTAACTACACAGAGGTGCATTTAACTAGTTTAAGTTGGTCTGCTTGAGTCTTTCTCAAAGAGCACATGCTAACTTATAATACTCGCATTGCAGTAAACACTTTGTCCGGTGAGACATCTTTCTGCAAATGCCTTACAAAGCACTTTCCATACTTGCGGCTCATTTAAACTTTTCTTCCCCTTTCTAAAACTACGACTATGGTATTGAAATGGTCCTTTCGTAGCTGGTTTAATATATTTGGCAAACATGTACCTGGCTGTAATGTTTTCAACACATATTTATCCGAGGTGGCCAAATCCATCTTTACGCGATCAGAAGGCCTTTTGGAAATGTATCCATTGAAATATCGATGTGCTATAAAGGATTCAAATTATGTTTGTAGAGCATAATGGAACAATGCAAAAAAAACATGAAAGCTTTAAACATGTTGTCTGCATCAGATAATATATCAAACATATCACCAGTTCAATCTACGTCTCAAAGAGTGTCTTGTGCTTCCCTTGTGCCGGATGAAGGCGAATGTTCTGTCCGGATGAGCCATATTTCCTTACGCTGGTTATACAGCGTCTAGATCCCATTTCATGTTTAACAAGAAACACCCATTTCTCCATTGAGTTAATTAACCGCATATTCTACTCCCTGTAGAATTAAAACATGTACGGATATAACTGGTATTGCTCTGGAATGGTTCAAGGTCAAGCGGCTCGATACCTTCCCACGAATGATAAATATCAGTAGCGATCCATGTACTGCTGTCTGTTAGTAATATATTCTTCGCTGAAATGCCCACACATCACGCGAATATATATAGAGATTATTACAAGTGTGTCAAGTGTGTCATACGACTTAAACGCAACGAGTGTGGAAGTTTGTAATAATTTCTTTATTATCCATTTTATTTATGTACATTTGTGCAGTAAAACATGGTTAGCAAATGTGACGGCCCTCGTCATTGACGTCACGTTGAATTGTTTAATGACGTCACAGAAACAATGGTTGCTAGGGAAAAGTGATATATGCTCATGTTCATCCATATGGATAATAAACATGTATATGTGCAACGAACCATATGGGTTCCCTTGAATGAATATTTCTGTCCTTTGCATAGATTACTCAGATTGGGCTTTCGTGAATATGGCAAACAGTTCTCAACACTAACTGTATCCAAAGTGTACTACATATGTCAGTGAAATGGTTTATAATGTATTCTATGTAATAAAACACAATATGTGTCACTTCTCGTGAAAAGGTTCTCTTTCACCACAAAATATTTATTATGAACGTAAATTATAATTCAGGTTTGTATCGAATGTTCCCATGGATTCCAATGGTTCCCATGGATGAAACTAACATGCGTGACTTGTGCCAGCAGTCGGTCGAGATACGTTCACCTCCTGGCGAACGCTGGGTATCTTCACTACTTGATACATATGCCTAAGATAAATATAGTCGGAATTTTACAATAGTCTTTGGTATTAACAGAGATATGTTGATGGTTAAACACAATACGACCATTAAACAAAAGCATGACCATTATAGAATTGTTTTAGCAGATTGTGAGCGTATCCTGCCTCACCAGTATCACTCGTCATACATATTTGTAGTGGTGGTGGTGAGCTGTCAGTCGTCCAGTGTAGTGTTTGGTCGGTGATGACGGATAACAGCTAACTTAATGTTGTTGAATCACGTCATTTGTAAGTAAAACGGAACAAACATCACGGTTTTCTATATGTGTCCCTTTAACGAACACATTGTACACCTATTCTTCACGACGTGAAGTGGTAATGTTAGGGAAGCCAACTTATGAGTGAAATGTTTGGAAAGTATTCCCACGAAGACAACACGTCTGTCAATGTCTGGCTAATCTACTCAATCACGCCGTTTGCCCTTCAGTTAGTTAGATGATATTCAAAATCCTTCAATTAATACCGTATACGTCCACGATAGTCCGTGAGCCTGTCATCAAAATCGATTTTGTATAGACACAGAGATTTTAGCTGTATAGAAGCATAAACAAACTCGCTGCAGACTTGAGATTATGAGCTTTGGTCCAGCTTCACCGTCTGGGAGAGAGGAAAGTAAGGCTTAGCTAAAGACGATAGGAGGTATTCAGGTGTGTGATAGGATGCCTCTGGATATGGCAATCCCATACAGACTGTTCTACAGATGGACACCCTGGTAATGGTTTGGTGTGGCTAGTTTGATCATTGCTTGGTTAAAACTGAAATGACAGGAAGTGAAAGATCGAGCCGATTTATCATTCGCTACATGAAAGACAAACCCCATTTTCAGTTGCCCAAAGGCGACCATCTGGTGTTCATGAAATGTTTATTTCTGAGAAGCACGTTGCTTAAGTTACTGTTTTATACCACAGATCGCTGAAATAAATTGTTTCTATTAGTACCTATCTTGACAAACCAGCTGGTATTCTGTATATATAGAGAAAAGTCATTAATATAGTGATGATTATGATATGCTACTCGAATACTGCTAAGTTCTGATATCAAAAAAGCGTCAAAACTTATTTACATATCCCAGTAAACAGTATCCCAGTTTGACCTTCGTCCCTGAAATATGTCTGTCCCAAATATTGTCTAAAGCCTCTTATTATATAGTATTGTTCTTTTTAAAAATATCTTTCTGTGGTAACATGCTCGTCTTAATATAGTACTTGTACTATCCATCGCATTATTGCCCATGCGAAGTTAAATATTAGCTCACTCACTCATTCACTCACTCTTCGGCTATTTTAACAAACACACGCAGGTTGGGGTGTTACCTTTTAAAAACGTGAACCTTAGCAAATCTTATGTACAGTATTATATACATGTTATAACAAATTTCCTCGGTTTATTTGACGAACTGCTCAATGATTAAATCTTATCTCATCAGCAGAAAATGACACAGAAAGTTAAATAGTTCAGATTGGGAATTAGAAAAAAATCGTTTATTGCGAAGACCACGTCAGGCATTCTGTGTTGGGGACGTAATGGCATTAATTGAAGCACAGTTTTCTTAAACTTTACAAATGATAATCTTTATTCTCGACTTCCCAGCGTACGGAAATATATTTTTCAGTATTTATCACAAACAATACTGACCCGGTCGACAGTGCCAAGTTTTTACAATATATCTGTATATTCAACAGTTGAGTTATTTTTGTTGGATTTTACAGTGGGTAGGTTTCTTTTCAGGACAAAGTCCAAATGCCACCGCTATAAAGCGAGGTCACCAAGCATGTCACGGGATCAGAGTGCAAGTAGGTATCACGGTCAAGAGGTCGTGTCTGTGAAAGCATGTCTGTATCCATTGTTACTGCTGATCCTCAAGTTGAAACTAACGCAACTGTTCCTAAGAAGGACTTGGTGTAAAACCAACCAACAACAAACCAATGTGATGTAATTAACAAGTGTAGTCACTTAACTTCAAGGCATTAAAGTGACAGTACGAAATAAAGTGGCAGTACGAAAAAAAGTGGCAGTACAAAGTCAAAGGTAGTATAATACAAAATTGATCCGTGCAATAAATACAGAGATGGTAATGCCACTGCAACAATGTCAGGTTTGGGTTGAGTATCCAGTTTAAGAGTGAGTGAGTTTTGCGTCGTTTTAAGCAATAATCCAACAATAACGCGGCGGGGGAGATCTGATGTAATGTGGGATCAGAGGCAAAAGTTAGCTCTCTTATATAAAAGAAGAAAAAGGGATCATGTCTTGCTATTACTTTCCCTGCATCAGAGTGGGTGAGTTTAGTTTCACGCGGCACTCAGCAATATTCCAGCTACATGGCGGTATCAGAGGGAGGTTGTAGTACATTCCAGAAATCACTTCTATAGAACACACCCAGGAATGTCAACAGGTACAATACATTACACATTGTATCACACTGAAACTACCACGTTACAAGATCTTACCATTAAAACCACGAGGCTGTGCCAGCTTGTTTTAATAGTTCCGATCAATTTAACACTGCAAACATGGATCATGAGGCACGAAGGCTGAAATATTCTGCAGAACTTAAACATATTTTCTTAACGTCTGGCTAAGTTTGAGCATTGTTTTTCTTTTAATCAGTATTAAATCATCTGGTAAAGAGTACGGGACAATTTGTTTTCGGAAAATTGCCACATGCTGCTATGTTTTGACATAAACAAATATTGTGAAATGATAAAAGTCTCAGAGGCATTTATTTTTAGTAAAAATGTCTGTGGTATGTAATTGATTCGTTTTCCCAGGAGAATGTGATGACCAAAGTGTTTACCAATAGCACATTGATTGGTTTGTTCTAGCTAAAGAACGCACGTGTTCCTTATTTAGCTCAGTTGATTTACCGGGATGGGTCATGCTGATATACGAGGACCCACACTTCGACAACATAAACAGCAATTTGATCTAATACCCCAGTGACATCCACAGTTTTTTATGTGGTGGTTACAAACAGCACCTCGTCTAAGTGCATGCCACAAGCAAGATGGGTGACTCATCAAGGCTGTTCTCAATAAGTAGAGAGATCTGTTTTCCAACTACACTTAAATCGATGCAATTTCACTTTGGAATAAACTTTAAAACTTGACATCTGATCCCAACTTTCCACAAATTACATCTGAAAGTTTTCAAAAACTATGCCCTCGATTACATTACAATCGTCGGCATGTTCTCACCAATATCTTCGTTTTCCACGTATTCACAATACTTATTCACTAATGATGGAAACATAAAACAGGGACCAACATACATCCCTTGCAAGATGTCAATGAACATGAAAACGTCTTGTCCATATCCCATTTACTATACATACCATTGTATCCATCAGACTAGTTCAGGAAGTCTATAATCCAATAATACAACTAATGCTTGAAATGTGGTAACGACTTAAGGCATAATGATTCCAATGCAAGTATTTATCCCTCATATGGAAATGTATACTCGTACTAGCCCTGTATGAGATACACCTGTGATACACCTATGATTTTAAACGGGATCCAAGACATATATATGAAATATTACCCAAGGCATACAATTATTCGATTCTATCTTATCGCCTTTCTTAAGAGGAAGATGACGCGTATTATTCAGCTGTATCTATGATCTTTCTGTTGGGGAAAAGCTTATTAAACCAACGTTTCTACTAGACATACTAAAACGTAATTCACATATACCGGACGAAATCATATAAGCATTTTGAAACATATTCGTACACACTATCAGCGTTTAATATGTCAAGTTCCATTATCATTTTAGTTTGATATGCTCACCTCATTTTGCACATAAATCAGTGAGTTTTATTTGTCCAATAAACCGTTTGTCTTACACTCTGACAGAAACCCTTATGGAAATCTACATACCCTCAGCAAGCATATTTACATGTGTCCAGAAGTATTGACCTGTGTTGGAGTAGCGTACGATGATAAACGTAATGAAGAGTTTTGGAAGGGTATCATTTAATTAGCCTCTCATAAAACAGTGGCTCCCGCTTCAGGATTACGATGTCTTAGATGCTGGCCTATTTTTCTCATGGCATTACATTCAGACCAATAGCACCTGTTCATTATTGATGTTTCGCACACTAATCCGACGGAACTAATCCCAATGTATCGTCACACGACCAGTACATACAAAGATCGTTAATGGTATCCAACGAAACAATATGGTTGCTTGGTTTGTTGTTTAACGCCGCACTCAGCAAGATTCTGGCAGTCAAAGAAACAATGCTGTCATTCGAGACATGTTATGTATGAATGTGTGTTATGGAATGAAAGACATCAGTTGCGCCATTTCTACAATGGAAAACCTAACGATAAACAACTTACTGACATTACACTGTGGATACATTTGGTTCCTCGCTTCCACATTGGATCCACATCCACATCACACATTGTAACATACTCAAATTTATTTCCAATGGAAATATGAAACAGTAGCCATAAACGTTTCATTTATGTCAGATTAATTTCATTGTATAGTCATGCATTTCAGAAACCAAAATATCAACATAACTGACGCAAAGAGCTACCGTTAGATTTGAAAACAATACTCATCAATTATTTATTTAAAGTTTTTAAAAACAAATTGGTGTTTCCACTTAGAAATATTCCGTCCCAGTATGGCTTTCATCGCAATTTCTCCAAATAGCTAAATAATTCACCTATTAAATATGCATTTGTTCACGCATTTGCATTCGATTACGCCCGGGTGTTGTTGCTAATATACTGTCACATTTTATCAGCCGTGTCAAACTATCTCCAGTTTCGAAGAACGTTTCATATGGGTTTGGCAGATGCTGTGCTAATACAGTAGTTACCAACAGCTCTACCAGAACGTAACACAAACGAACTGAAACCAGATCCTTCATCCCTCCTGAGATTTGGAGGTCAGTCCTTTGCGTGACGGAGTGGTAGTTTGTTTTAAATCATATAGATTCTACCAAATTCCTCTCGTGCAACTCAATCGACCTGTCGGTTTCTGCAGTGTACTGCCATTTTTTGTTTGGTTGTTCAAACTGAATCATAAATGCTGACTGACTGACTGATTTTGGTTTTACGCCACTTTTGGCAATATTCCAGCAACATCACGTCGTGGGACACCAGAAATGGGCTTCACACATTGTACCCATGTGGGGATTCGAACCCGGGTCTTCGGCGTGACGAGCCAACGCATCAACCACTAGGCTACCCCACAGCCCCATCACATGATGAAGAATGATAAATACGTTTCGTGAGCGAAATATGAGGATTTGTTCAAGTCCACACGTTAGTCCTCAGATTTCTTAAAGGTAATATGTATATTGGGCGTAGTTAATAAAGGGTCAAATTATATATATGTAAAGAAAACTTAAACTAAGCGTGTCATCATAATCTTTAATATGTTGACAAACGTGACACATCGTGACATACAGGAAAGTATCAAACAGAACTAGCAAACTCCACTGGTTGTGGAGACAAACCCCCAAAATGAAACTGGCAACATGAAGCTCGGGGTCATTCAATATCTTGTGTACCTTCCTCGCGCGTCCAAGACACAGGTGCACCTTGTTGTCATCCTCCTTATCAAGTCCATAATGAAATCTTGCGGAATCGTATTCCATTCCTCTACTAGAGCTCTGCGGAGTCCTGAGAGATTCACTGGTGCTGGGTACACACGTCGACAGAGTTCAGGCATGCTCAACTGGGTTGAGGTCTGGCGAGTATGATGAGAACGTCCAGTAGGAGTAATCCCTGCCCAAACCATGACCGTTGATTCCTGCCGCCATGATGTGTACTCCATCTCAAACGCGCCTGCCTGTGACGTGGTGTTAGTGATGGACGAACGGCAGGTCGCCTGTGTAGCGGAGTCCGGCTGCCTTTAAACGTCGACGAACAGTGCTCCTGGATATCCTTACTATGTTAACTTAGATGTGCTCTGTCTGATGATCTGCTGCGTTAAGGAATCTGTTACGTAACTCAGTGTTAATCATGTGCCTATCATCTCGGAATGTTGGGACTCTGGGGAGACCTGGTCGACGTGCACATTCCAAGGATCAATTGGCTTGAAATCTCTGAGTCTACCAACATCCCTCTGACTCACATTAAAGCGGACAGCAACCTGCCGCTGGGTTTGACTAGATTCCAAAAGGCCCCACCCTTTTCAGCAAGTGTCTCATTTTAAGATGCGATTTCAAACAGGTACCTTCACGGTGAACGGCAGTGAAAAATCATCAATGCATGTGAATTGTCCTCCACATTCCATAGATAGAGTGACTTGCACGTGCAAATCATTGACATTAAGTGGCAGGTGGATTTCCGTATTGACAATTTGAATAAAAAAGGTGCCATTTGTAACAGAATGTATCGGACGTTAAAGAACGCAATGATGTCATTTCAACGGCCTGATGTGTTTTTCCGTACTTTTACCATTAAACATTTAGTTGTACATATTTCAAACAAAAACGAATATTTTACAACTTTTAAGAAATAGTGTTACCAATTGCTTGGCCCTTCATTAATGACGCCGAGTATTGAATAACACCCCTCTTTAGTATGATATAATTTTCGACTTGAACTTTTAACTTCTGACAAATTACGCACAGCTTATCCATTTCGACAGCTTACAAGGATTGTCGTCATTATACAGCAGTTATGTTTAATCCTGTATTACTCGTCAGAAACCTTCGTGTCCTTCAGTAGCAAAAGCCCGCACATAGCGCTGTAGCGTCAGGAATAAATCAACAAAAACTACACCTAAAACTAACCTTCAAGAGACGAATTTAGATAACCTGTATCTATTACACTGTTTAGAGAACAGTGTCAAACCACTCAAGCATGATTCGACGGATCGGCATTGCTGACTGTTCAAAATATGACGGATTAGGCCGTTATTGGTCAAAGCATGAGAACTAATTACATCGGCAACGCGTGATGCCTCCACAATCCCCCGTGATGTTCACCTGTCATGTTGTGCTGAACCAACAGAGTCGGGTTCTGTTTTGTTCCATTAACAAAGCCAACATATTTACCAATGTTGATTTGCTTTTCTACATGTTGACTTTAACATGGTAGACAGTTCCTACTCACGTGTCAGCTGTTCGGGTCAGTAGCAGATTCAATGGAAAACACATTCTCAGTAAACAATATATTTTGACATAAATACCGCATCACCTACTTCTAATGTGTCGTGCAAACAAAATCGTAAAGTGCACAGAGTGGGAGCGGGATAAACGGAAAGTTACTACGAATGGTCACTTAAACAAGTCCGTGCTGACGGGGTTTGTCTGTAATAAAAACAAACATTTTCAAAACTTGACATCTTTTCTTTCCACCTTATTATACAACTTAGACATTTCGTTTTACCCTCTTTCAGGCAGATACAGATGTGACGCATCTCTTAAAGTGAGCGGTGTCATTGATATAATGTGTCTTGA
>VKKT01001661.1:241624-256786 GCA_008038995.1 Haliotis laevigata | reverse complement strand
CATACATACATACATACATACATACATACATACATACATACATACATACATACATACAGGAAGTGTGACTCCATCTACTTTGTTAGCATAGATATTGCTATTGGGTATATATATATACATTCATTTATGAAGCCTATCTCAATGCTGTATTCTGGAAAGGAGAACCTTGCTTCTTATGCATTTCAGTGTTTACTTTGATTATTCAACCATAGGATTTGGTTTGTATTTCTTGACTCTAATGTCATACAAGTCGTAATCACATATTTCATATTTCATACAATATCCATCTCTAATATTTATCTGCAATCCATTTTTTTTCGTCAACTTTTTCTCATCTGTCTGCTCGATTTTCAACAGTAAGCCATCCCAGTGTGAATGTATACATATTCATATTTTATCGTGATGATCTGGGTAATTCAGTTTCATTGATTAAAGAATCATTCTTGTTTTGATATTCTCTCGAAGGAAATGGTACTCGTTAAGCTGAAATTTACTTTTACACCGGTAAACCATTCTCATGCCTCTTGACATAAGTAGTTTACCGTCTAATCGCAAGTCAAGGCTTTCAAGTTCATTCAACTATAATTTATGACGAAGGACCAGTAAAGGGAAGAACTTTAATTCCCATATACATATGTATGTGTATAGAGTCTGGCTGGGCGATTGACATTGGGCAATGGACTCATTACATTTTTCTCCAGCCCTATTGGTTACTAAGCTATTAGCAAAGTAAAATTAAATTTAACCTATAAATCTACTATAGGGGTGATCGCGTAAAATAAAACCGTAATATTCTATTGTGCAGGGTCCTCATAAACTACTACCCTTAGGGATAATTCAGTACTATTAATTAGCGACCTGCGATGTCGGTTTATCTGATGGTTAACTATAAATATTTATCACCTTAACGTTGTGAGACTCTTAGATATGTGTTGCTGTGGTGGTCGCTGTGGTTAGATTATCTTAATGGGTGACAACAATCAGCCTCCCATAGACCACCCCCCGATGATGGGGGTGAGGAGAGTCACGTGGGGCTGCACATAGGGGATAGGAGTGATCCACGGTGTGTATAAATGTCCCCCACTTCAACTCTTGTCACATCACCCTCAGCATCACAGGATGAAGGTAAGCCGACCACCATCAGTGTCCTAATTTTCTCTGCTTTCAGTGTTTAGTTTATATAGGTATCAAAATAATATTAAGTCTTGAAATATCAGATTGACAATAACTTCCAAAACGTTCTTCTTTCGGGTGGAATAAAATCCCCCCTATTCCATTCAACAAATGTTTTAATGGTATTGGATCGAAAAAACTCACAAATAATGCACCTTACAGTACGTTTCTGATTTCGTATTTTCAACTCACATATTATTTTAGGGATTTCTTTATACACGCCTTCAAGTGATATTTGTTATACCTTTGCATGTCTTACTCTTGGGCAAGGGGACTTCACCTAATTGAGAAACCCGTGATACGTGTTTATTCGGAATCTTACAACGGACTCTTTCGGCGATGTTGTAAAAATGTCTTCTTGTTCTGAAACGAATTCATGGGTTTGGTTTAAAACGAAAATTGGATATGGGATTATTTTGGGAAACTTACAAGCAGTGTTACATATTTCGTTTTCATATACTAGTATTCGTATGTTTACCTCATAGCCATGTGACCAGATACTGTCAACATAACATTGTCCTCCTAATCTCCCGTGAAAGCTATCAACTGAATTTCAATAATAAATATTGATACATCAGCGATGAAGGCCTGAACAGAACACAACCATAATAAAATACATTCAGTTATTTTGTTTGTTTGTTGTGTGACGCCGCACTCAGCAATATTCCAGCAATATGGCGAGCATCCAATCATTACACAATTTGATTCACACATATGAAGTATCAAATCATGTCAAATTCTCTGAAATGATATGTATGCAATTCCTTCAAAATGTCATCCAATTAAGTTGACAGGCATATATTTTCATCCCCGTGTTCAATGAGGTGCGTAAAACATACCGCCGTTATTTAAAGAACCCGTTTACTGGATTTGCATAAAGATGTTTCTTTATGTTTCAATTAGTGTCTTGGTTTTTTCCAATATTGACAAAACTGTAAGATTTACGTCCAAATTGACATTTTACAACCGGTATTGTCTCGTGTTAACAAACTTCCTCAATTGTCTTAAGATTGCCATGACAACTATGCATTAGTCTCCATATGTCGTAGACTTTATTACATTATTTGATCTTATTGAAAGGACTTCCCATGGGAAGATGTTAACTGTAATGCTTCATTGTCTTCTCAGATTGTCGTCGTGCTTACTGCCCTTTGTGCCACCACCCTGGGTGAGATCCCACTCCTTGGATTCGGTGGATTCGGTGGCTTTGGTTCTCTCAATCTTGGACTCGGTCATATCGGCGTCAAGAAAATCAATCCTCTTTCCGACGCAGGCCACGGCTTCGGCCACGACAGCTACAAACCAACGGGCTACGACAAGGCAAGTTCTTTCGATGGTGGTTACAAGCCAAAGAACAGCTATAAACCCAGTTATAATGGTGGTTACAAACCCCAAATCCATGCTAGCTACAAGCCCAGCGGCTACAAGAACCAGGGGTATGGTAGTGACAACGACTACAAACCTCAGAGCTACAACCATGGTTACAAAGGCGAGGGATATAACAACGACCACAAGCCAAGTGGCTACAACAACTACAACTATAAGCCCCAGGGGTACAACAACGACCACAAGCCAAGCAGCTACAATGGCTACGATTACAAGCCTCAGGGATACAACAACCACAAGCCTACCAGCTACAACAACTACGATTACAAGCCCCAGGGATACAACAACGACCACAAGCCAAGCAGCTACAACAACTACGATGTCAAGCCCCAGGGGTACAACAACGACCACAAGCCAAGCAGCTACAACAACTACGATTACAAGCCCCAGGGGTACACCAATGTCCACAAGCCCAGCAACTACAACAACTACGATTATAAACCTCAAGGGTACAACAACGACCACAAGCCTAGCAGCTACAACAACTACGATTACAAGCCCCAGGGGTACAACAATGTCCATAAGCCTAGCAGCTATAACAACTACGATTACAAGCCCCAGAGGTACAACAATGTCCACAAGCCAAGCAGCTACAACTATAAGCCCCAAACCTACAACGGTAGTTACAAACCCAACAACTACAACAACCACTTGGGCTACAATGCCAAGCTCCACAACGTCCACCCCGTGGTTGGATACCTGTGAATCGTTCTCTTACAGTTCGGAATGATGAATCTCAAACCACTGTTTAAACATGCTCTTGGGTCTGTGTGTGAGGAAAGGCCCACAGCCGAGTACAACATATATACATGCAGTAGTGCAAAACATGATGGTGGTACAGGCAGTTTCTGAAGAATGGCAAGTGTTGTATTCCTAGCAACATAGCTATTTATGATTTTCTGGTACGTTGTCTGTTTCTCTGAATTCTGTTTTTATACTGCTTTAGGCTGGTCAACAGACCGGTGTGTAACCATGATGTTTTGTACCATTTATCAATAAAATACATTTCTAAAATTACTGATTCGGTGATTTTTCTGTGCAGTATTGGAGCCTGTTTCATCGTCAGTGAATACTTCAGGGTTTTATGATTTTATTGTATCTGAGTACAATCTATCCCGTCCACAACACAGTAAACGCCAGGTTGACGACTTTCAATGCAATGGAGAAAGGTATACAATACATTCAATTACTACCGGTAGGGCAGGACATGCTTCCCCTTGAGTCATCCCTTATTTTCAGTAATCCATTTATACAACTGTCCACAGCAGAACAGTTATGGACATGAAGGCCTAAAATCAGCATTTATTCACAATCAAATTGTCTATCATATCGAACTCGATCTTTCGATCTAGAGATTAATGAAGCAGACAGACGGACAGACAGACAGACAGATTTTATTCAGTATGAGGCCTTCGGCGCAAAATACGGAGAACTCAGGGTTGCAAAATTGTCCATGCGCATGATACATATTTACATGCATATTATAGCATAAACAAATATAAATACATGATATAAATATATTATATCTTGCTTAGCCTTATCTGTTGAGCTTTAAATCAAAAACATATGCAAAATATAATAATTATGAGAGGAAATTATAGAAATAAAGTTATGTTGAGAGTTAGAATTGATGTATTTACCAAAAAGTATGTTACGGAAAAAAATATAAGCTTCAAAGATTAAAAGTACATGATATTCATTTTCAATAAAACACTTCTTTGTGGACAAACAGAGAGGACAGAGTCTTTCTACATATGGTGTGGCTTGGTGTCTTCCAGTGTTGACCATTTCTGGTGTCCCCCGCCGTGATATTGCTGGAATATTGCTAAAAGCGGCGTAAAACTAAAACTAAGTCAGTCAGTCCAGTGTTGACAGTTATTCTAGAGTTACTGCATCTGAAGCGTAATAAAATCCTTTCTAAGTGAGATGGAGAAAGTATATTCCAGCAATTTCACGGCGGGGCACACAAGAAATGGTCTTCAAACATCTTACCCATGTCGGGAATCGAACCTGGGTCTTCGGCGTGAGGAGCGAGCGCCTTAACCACTAGTCTGCCCCACCACCCCTAAGTGAGATAGAAGTGATGAGTTCAAATATACTTTTTCGACAGACTTGAAACAAATGGTTTCCTTGAATTTTGATAAACAAATTCATAAAGCAAGACAGATCTGCTTTTCCTGGTCAAAAAAATTAATAACATTAAATGGCAAAATAACAATGATTAAATCACAAATTATCCCTTTATTTACAAATCTATTTTCAACCCTTCCATTGCCGGATAAAACCTTCCTTAAATCTCTAAACTCAAACTTGTTTTAGTTTATTTGTAACGGAAAACGAGATAAAATAAAAAAAAGAATGTTGATGAATGATCATTCAGAAGGTCTTGGCATGGTTGATGTTGAAGCTTTTTGTAAATGCTTGAAATTGAAGTGGATAAAACGCTTGACACAAAAAGATGGATTAGGGCAACACTTGGCACGATGTTCGATGGTAAACTTAGAAAATATCCATATCCTGAAATTCCCAAAGCAAAAATTAAAAAAGCTAATTAAAGACATTAAGAACGATTTTTGGACATATATTTTAACTATTTATAACAAGTTGCAAATTCAGAGATTAGGAATATTGACGAATTCAGAAATCTCCCTTCATGTTCCTTATAAAGATTTTAAACTATACATCAAATGGTATCAGTGTGGAATTAGATATATTCGGGACCTAATGACTGATTCAGAACACTTAAAGAATTCAATGTATTGAAACACGACTTCAGATTAAATGATAATTTCATTTCTCATTTCAGATTGATAAGTTTCATACCCAACACATGGATTAAATTATCAAAAGATAACCCGGTTAATAGAACAAATTTAAATATTAATTGTCAGATTCTCAGGGACATTATCTCATCACTAGATTGTAAATTTATCTATAAACTGATTCGTAATGATGGGGGTATTTGTTCTCTTCAAGATCTTACTTCTAAATGGAACTCAAAGTTGGATGCACATATGTTAGAAAATTACCTGTCCCAATGTTTTAATACAATACGAAATTGTACAATATGGAACAACACGGATAACAACTTCTTTATTTATTTAAATTTAGAAGTTGTTAACCATAAAAACTTGTACGTCTCAACTTCTAAAATGCCACTCACAAGTTATACGAAATTGTGTTGAGGACAACAAGACACGAAATTTCCAATATAAACTCATCCATCGTATCATACCATCAAAATCATTTCTTTACAAAATAGGATTGATAGAGGATATCCTTTGTACATTTTGTCAATCAGAAAGTGAAACACTAGAACATTTATTTTTTTCCTGTCGAAAAGTTCAAACAATGAAAAATGAGTTCAAAATTTGGTATGAAAGTAGAACCAATTTAAAATTAGACTTAAATATGAATAATTCCCTTCTTGGCGATTCAAAGTTGAGTGTCCTTGAAAACCAGCTTTTTATAATAACCAAGCGTTATATTCAAAATTGTCATTACAATAAGACTATTCCCATATTTACCCAATTATTACCTCTAATAAAACATATTCACAACATAGAGAAATTCATTTCTGGAGACAAGACCAAATTTGCAGAAAAATGGGCCCCTTTACTAACATAGATGGACCATCCTTTTTCTCCTCTGCTTTCTTACTTTCCTATATGCCTATACCTTTTTCTTTGTACTATATTCATACACCTATAAATCATGTCGTCTCCCATTTATTCCGCAGCTTTAAATTATGTGTTGTGAGTATTATCCGGCTGTATGAATATTGTATCACTTGCTACGACTCAATAAAAAAAAAGAAGTTCAAATATACTATTCACACTTTGCTAAGGATCCAATGATGGATTCAACAGAAAACTGTGATGTTAAGCTTATTGTAAGCATGGATCCTGGGTTTCAGTGTACCATTTCATCTTGTGGATCCCATACCTGCTGTTGACATGTGTTGTGTACTTGTCAGTAATTCGTTCCATGATTTCCAAAATGGTTGATTGGTGCCATGAAAACCATCTTGATGGTTACTCAGGTATCAAGTGCATAAGGTTAGATTAAAGTGACTGTTTGCCCGAAGAGGGCCTACCTATTATTTATCCAGTTTTAAATGGATACAATTTCAAATTATGAATCTACGTTTAAGTAAATGTGTGATTTTTTGTGATCCTTAGCAAAGTGTGAGTAGTATAGTATTCAACAGTCAGTAGGGATATATATTTTTTATATGCATGTAAGTCTGATTAGTTATTTACATGTACACCCCAGGGCCTAGATTTTCGAAGCTCTCTTAGCGCTAAGATAGTCGTAGGTTAATGTRAATGTATGGCACTTACGACTATCTTATCGCTAAGAGAGCTTCGAAAATCTAGGCCCAGGTTTGTTGTAGGTTGCAAATAGTCTTAATGAACCAATATCTAATATAAGGAGTTCATCTGTGTTGGATCCGGCGTTAATGTGCAATAAAACGACAAGGGACATCATTATAATAAATGGTTAATAATATAATTCAGCTACTTTTTTTATTCCTGTCGTCATTTTGGTTTACATTGATGCATTTGCATAATATATATGTTCCATCAATCAGTCGAAGATACTTCTGAAACATATTCCAAATAGCAACACCACCAGCCCGTCCGTTGGCAGAAATGTGTGAGAAGCTGAGAATGTCCATGACGGATAGGCGTTCATGTCTAACCTGTTTAGGTTCGTTAATAATTTGGAATGCAAAACATAACCAGTCAGAACCTTGCCTTTATTTGCAGATAGAAATATGGCAGATCCAAAGCTGAACACAATCGATGGCTGATCTTCGTAAACCTTTCCTCCCTTGACTTGATCGTACAGGTGAACAAAGAAGAATAGATTTAAATGAGATTTTATTAGTATTATTTTCTCAGAGCCTATTAAATAAAAATTTCCATGTGTTCGATTACTCCATGGTAGTTTTCCATGCAATAGAAACGAGGGAAATCATAGCGAATCAGGGTTGCTACCATATGCCATGTTTCATTTATTTGAATCAACTGAATACCGATTTTCAATCACATACTAGTAATAGTTTAAGACTCAGGATCAAGGTAATCTGTTTTAACATATCTCACACATACTTGACACAAGGGTACACTAAAGACTTAATTACTACTCGTAATACATGCTATTTCGCAGGAGGTGTAATACTAAACGAGAACTTTGTTTGGGATGAGCTAGAGACATTTTTAACTGTTTGACCATTGACCAATCAATATTGAAGCAAACACTGCATGTACAATGTAACGCATGTGCACGTTACAGGTAATTTGATGTCAGTCACTGCCAAAGACAATAAATTAATTAAATTGCTGTTAAGAATAGATGTAGATACGCTGTGAAATACCAACACAGTTACACATTCTGTTACGTTCTCTGCATCACTAAACATCAAATACATTCTAAATCATGCCTATCGGTTAATCAAAATATAATAAAACACCTAAATCTGAATATCAAAGCGGCGTTTCGGTAATCATTAAGTATTTAAGCCATAATACTACAGAAACAATTTACCTCCATTCCACTGTTACACAATACAACGATAGTAACAAGAAGACTGCCCTCTGAAAGGACGAGGACTACCTGATGACAGTTATTGACCCCTGGAGCGCTATGTTACAAGGCATCATCCATGACTGACCAGGCCATCCGCGCTATAATTATCAGTGACTGGTCACTTGAAGACGCTGACCATGACATCATGCTGGCATTTCCTTACAAATACTGCGGTTGTCTGTACTTACAACTGGACTATGAAAGTGTCAGTATCGTTTCCTTATGTTAATAGCATATATTTAGATAGCAGTAAAGTTTAACTGTCCTGGTAAAGTATATATAATAAAGGTTCGGGTCAATTGGGTAGACCAAGGTGGGTCTCAGAAACATTTATTGAGCTGCTACATCTACGCACGGCAAAATGAGGGTGAGTTTGCTTTTACATTTTTAGAGTTAAAACGTCTATGACACAGACGATTGAGATAAGGGAATCAAGGTCTAACAACTGGAGTAATTCTGTGTTGAATACATGGCACGTTTAAATGGATAACAACTTTTTTTATTCTTTATACCGCGTTTCAGAGCTAATTCTTGCTCCTTCATCGAGGAACCAAGAATTATCCCTGAAACGTCGTATAAATATAAATAAAAGTTCGTATCCATTAATACGTGTCATGTATTCGTTTTCGTCCAATTTCTAAATGCCTTTCAAGAACAGTTACTTAATTTTGGGTCATTATCACTTTTCATATATCCTCTCACACATGAATCTTTACTGGCATTAACCTCTCATATATGAAGTTCGCTCAACACCATACCTCGAATTAAAAGGTGTATACAACTGGCCACATCAGAACAGTATTGACATGATGGCCTAAGATCACATTTTCACAATTAAAAGCCCTATTATGACGAATTCGATCAATCGATCTTGGGAATAGTGAAGCAATATCTAATACAAGATGTAAATCTTTGTTGTAATTCACGTTTCGACGGATCCGGCTTTAATGTACAATAAAACGACGAGGGACTTCATAATAATGAATAATTATAAATATTATTTAGCATCGTTGTGGGTTACCTTTCTTATTCTTGTTGTCAGTTTTGGTAAACTTATATTTGCATAATATGAATGTGGTTCCATCAGTCCGTCGAAGATATCTCTGGACCCTATATCCCACATAGCAGCACCACAAACCCAAACATCGTAGTAATGAACGGTTTACATTTATTTGACGTTGATAAGTAATACTTTTGTCGTCACTTCATGTTCGCATATGTACACCCGCATAGATATTTTATATCAGTCCGTCGGGAATATGTCTCGAATTTATTCTACATGTGTAAACCTGGTTCGTTGACTGTCGAGAGATCGAGTTCGAACTCCATGCATTGGAACAATGCATAAATGCTACAGGTTGTAAGTTGTTCACTGGTCACGAGGGGGTTATCTCCCTTCCATCGATTTGCATTCGCAAAACATCGGTTATTTCCGTCCATCATGCGTGACTCAATTATTCGAGATAAAGAATTACTAACAGGAAGTATCAAATGAATTCCCACAGTTCGGCATTCCCAGCGGACAACATAGAAAATGTTACTCGCTTTATACGGAGTACATTGAAAATAATAGAAGAGCGCTTAGCCAAACAGAAAACGACATTCATGTGTGAGGTGAGATAGATGTCTTTCGCCTTATTGCTGGGATAATATCTAAACCATACTAATTTATTCATACATAAGGGTTTCGATTTATAACATGCTGTCGACACTTCAGGACGGATGTATTTCGCTGCTGTATTGCTCTAAGGTTCGACTTCTTTTACTGGTACAGTTGAAAATGATGAACAAATCGGTTATCAAGCTGGCCCTACAATGTAAAAAGATAAAAAGTAAAAGTCATTTGTTCGAACGATCCTTTTGCATGTCCTTTTTTATATCAAAATTTATATCAGTATATGTCAGTATTGAGGGATGTCAAACATATCGAGTTATTAGTCATTCGAGACAAGAGGATTGTCGATTTCAGACCGTAGTGTCGGCACAGTGGAATATTGTATAGTTATGAAAACACAATACAAACGATATAGGTTCTTGAGAGGCATGTAGAAGCTGGTATTTAAGTATAATACAAAATATTATGGATGTCAACTTCTTCTTTATTGTATACACAACGTTTCCGGACTTTCCTTGCCCTTTCGTCAGGGGAAAAAAGCTCACCTGACGAAGGGGCAAGGAATCCCCAGAAGCTGACATCCATAATATTTTGTCTTATTCTAGGTATAGTGTATATTTGTCTATTCATGTGTAGTTTTTAGAGTGTGCTCAGTCCATCCCATGCCAATGCCAATATATATACATGCATATTTAATCTCCAAAGCCACCATATGAGTACGGACTTACTATGCTGGTATCATTTTACTAAAGCAAAAACGATTTTTTAAAAGTATTGATAATGTGAGTGAGTGAGTTAGGTTTTAGCAATATTCCAGCAATATCGAGGCGGGGAACAACAGTAAAGTGCTTCACACATTGTACCCATGTGGGGAATTAAACCCGAGCCTTCGGCGTGACGAGCAAACGCTTCAGCCACTGAGCTACCCCGCCGTCCCCTTATCGACGTTGTATTAAATTGGATATTAATGTAATATTTTTAAATAAGTCTGAAACTGTTAAATTATGTTGTTGGGTTTTTGTATATTTCGCAGGCCCTGACTGTCGTCCTGTATCTACGAGCCGTCTCCTTCACCATGGCAGTGTCTTTATCCATTGGGAGCATTGGACAAACAAGATCCAACGGACTTCCTGCTGGCTTAAAAAATCTCAACACGATATTCCCCACATCCAAAGGCCTCGGCCGCGACTTTGACTTTGGCGACTACGTCAACAAAGCAGGGCCCGTATTTACCGGGTCAGGAAAGCATGGTTTCGCCAAGCAGGTCGTCTCGGGGGGTCATGGTAACGATGCAAACTATGACGTTCAGAAAGACGGCTACGACAGCGGTGTTGAAGACCGTTACAAGACCGCTCTGCATAATTTAGGTAACGGCTTTAACGACAAACAGACCAACAACGACATCTACAACTTCGAGGACGACCAACATGGAAACGATAACGACTTCGGCGTTGAGGACCGCTACAACGAAGCGATATTGACGGTGGCGAAACGACCAGCTAGCAACTCTGTTAGCGGCTTCAGCAACAGTGAAGGAAAGTACGACATCGATAGTGCCTCTGGAAGCGACGTTGGCAAGCAAATCAACGTTGATAGCAAACTGGGGAACAACTTCAACACAGTCCCAGCCGTGTCCAACTCCGGCAACACAGTTCACGCTGTTCACGACAAAGCTCTGAATGCAGTGTCTGGGAACAGCAACAATCTCCCTACATTGTCTGCGTACGATGAGAGTCAAGGACATGGATCTCGTGACGTCACCCAGGACGTTTATGGAAAACAGGCAGACATAGGCGCCCTTCCCTCTGATTCCCTACACGTCTCTCCCCATGTTACCACTGACGTCCATGGAACCGTTAATGCTTTGAAAGATTCACATTCTCTTGGTAACATCTACTCATCCTTTAATGCTCCCCGTTCAGTTGGTAATACTCTCCAGTCCCTAAATAAACCCCATTCTGTTGGTAATACTCTCCAGTCCCTAAATAAACCCCATTCTGTTGGTAATACTCTCCAGTCCCTAAATACACCCCATTCTGTTGGTAACACTCTCCGGTCACTAAATGCACCTCAATCTTTTGGTAATACTCACCAGTCCCTAAATACACCCCATTCTGCCGGTAACACTCTCCAGTCACTAAATGCTCTTCACTCTGCTGGTAACACTCTCCAGTCCCTAAATGCACCCCATTCAGTCGGCAACTCTTACCAGTCCATAAATTCACCCCATTCTGTCGGTAACACTCTCCAGTCCCTAAATGCACCTCACTCTGCTGGTAATACTTATAAGTCCCTAAATTCACCCCATTCTGTCGGTAACTCTCACCAGTCCCTAAATGCACCTAACTCTGTTGGTAACACTTACCAGTCTCTAAATGCACCTCACTCTGTTGGTAACACTCTCCAGTCCCTAAATGCACCCCATTCAGTCGGCAACACTCACCAGTCCCTTAATGTACCCCATTCTGTCGGTAACACTTTCCAGTCCCTAAATTCACCCCATTCTGTCGGCAACGCTCACCAGTCCCTAAATGCAGCTCACTCTGTTGGTAACACTTTCCAGTCTCTAAATGCACCCCATTCTATCGGCAACACTCACCAGTCCCTTAATGTACCCCATTCTGTCGGTAACACTTTCCAGTCCCTAAATACACCCCATTCTATCGGCAACTCTCACCAGTCCCTAAATGTACCCCATTCTGTTGGTAACACTCACCTGTCCCTAAATGTACCCCATTCTGTCGGTAACACTTTCCAGTCCCTAAATACACCCCATTCTATCGGCAACACTCACCAGTCCCTGAGTGTACCCCATTCTGTCGGTAACACTTTCCAGTCCATAAATGCACCCCATTCTGTCGGTAACACTTACCAGTCCATAAATACACCCAATTCTGTTGGTAACACTCACCAGTCCCTAAATGCACCTCATCCTGTCGGTAACACTCACCAGTCCCTAAATGCACCCCATTCTGTCGGTAACACTTACCAGTCCTTAAATGCACCCTATTCTGTCGGTAACACTTACCGGGCCCTAAATGCACCCCATTCTGTCGGTAACACTTACCAGTCAGTAAATGCACCCCGTTCTTTCGGTAACTTTCACCAGTCTCTAAATGCACCCCATTCTATCGGCAACTCTCACCAGTCCCAAAATGCACCTCATCCTGTTGGTAATACTTACCAGTCCCTAAATGCACCTCACTCTGCTGGTAACATTCTCCAGTCCCTAAATGCACCCCATTCTGTCAGTAATAGTCACCAGTCCACAAATGCCCCCCATACCTTTGGTAGGGCCTCTCCAAACAATAATGCAGCCAATCTGTTTGGCAGCTCATACCCAGCCAGAGACACCCACACCCCCATTGCCACTTATACGAAAAACGGTTATTCTGCTAAAGCTTTCCCAACCAACAGTCGATCCAAACTTCCGATCCGATCGCCACCTTACTTCTCAGACATTTCATTTCCAGCAAGTGGTACCTCCTCCCACTCAATCAACCATCCCAATACAGAGAAGTCCTCAGGCTTTGGACATAGTCACAGCGCTAAACCTTCAGTACAAACTCCCACAGATAACTATAATGTCTTCCCCTTTGCCAGTGTCCCACAGTCTGTCGGTCACTCTGACATATCCCTTCCAACGGGTCATTCTGGTTCCTCAGTCGACAGTAATGTTCTTCAACAACTGGCTGGGCACAGCAACTTCAACAACATCAACAACAACGACTTCGGCATAGACGGCATTGCTCAGAGTGACGTCGGCCACGCATCACACCTTGGACAAGGCTCTGGTGTTTCACGGCCATGAATGTCCGATGTGTACAATTGGCACATTATCAAATATGCATAAATTTGCATACATTATTTTTTATAACCACAGGTTTTGTCAAGTACAGCATATGTGTTCTAAATACGCTAGATTGCGTGAAAGAGCAAAATTCGAAATTAAGAATGACAAAACCAAGGCTGCTATGGGGACGTAATGTCTGTATGTTAACATTGTGATTGTCTTGTACATGTATTTGTGATTTTAATGCGATTGTATTATTGTTGTTTCAATGTCTTGAAAATACAAACTTTAGTACTCGAAAGAGTCTTGTGTGTTGCTCCAATTAGAAGCCAATAGGAGAAAAAGCTCCTCGATAACGTTAAATTGCTGCAAGAGGGGCAATACCTATATACACTCATTTATGTCTTACTTGGGATCAGTCATGTAGGCCTTTAGCATGGAAGCCTTAGCAACACACTGTTGGAAATGCTGTACACAATGTCTAAGCCATATGTTTCAAACGTTGGCTCGTAACGCCGAAAACTCACGTTTGATTCCCCACATGGGTACACTGTGTGAAGTACATTTCTGGTGTTCCCCTTTTTTATATTGCTTGAATATTGCTAAAAGAGGCATAAATCTATACTCAGTAACTCAATTCTAACACCACAGTAACCCCCGGTAATACTCGGAAAAACATTAGATCAAAGACTTTTTTTCCTAGATTTCATTTCGTAAACTCTAACTTGAAACATATCTGATATAACTGGGAGCATGAGACGAGTTCAAAAGTTACATGTAGAATGAAAAAATTAATTCCTTAATTGTGAGACATGCGCCACCACCCCAAACCGAAAAATGATTTCAATTCTGAATTTTTAAATTGCTTTTAAAAGTCGAAATCACACTGTCATGAAGAATGGCAACTTAGGTTTTTTTTAAATAGTATAATTCAAACATTTGTTGTAAAAGAGAAACAGTAAAATAACAATCAGTGAGTTTTGCTAAGTTTACTAGACTAAGTAAATATATAAAACTTGGAAAGAGTATTTTGTCGGGTAGAACGCTTAAAGGACCACATATGCAGAGCGATTAATGTTTCCAGCCCACAGTCTAATTACGAAACCTAGCTGCAAATTGGTCAGCCCCTGCTCCCTCGACCGTGACGGACACGGGGACTGGGCTGCTGTCCACTGTGGCAGAATTTCTTCAACCCTAATCTGTGGGACATTAGGAAGGGTCTTCTCGTTCACCCAGCAGCTTAGGGGATTAATAGTCAGGCCTACCAAAGAAGACTTTCCCACTGTGCAGAAAAACGCAGAAAAGCTCACATTATCCGTGGAAATAGCGGCATAAACATAATACATCGCTACTGAAACAGTAAAAACGGCAACTTTAAATCGCTAACACTGCATCATAAAACGAGGAGCCCACAACTTCGAGTTTGCGCATGCGCACATGGAAGAGGAAGTCTTGACCGCATGTTGACATTTTCCAGCTTGGACGAAAGTTACAATCCTTTTGAAGTATTTCTGTTGCGTTGTTTCGCATTTATCGTCATGATACTTGTGTGCACACTTGTTTAGTTTACTTTCCATTCGTATGAAACGATTGACAGCAA
>VKKT01001661.1:31274-44608 GCA_008038995.1 Haliotis laevigata | reverse complement strand
ATAATCATAAATACAAACATAATTACGATATAAATTTAAATAACTATATGAGGATTAAAAACCAGGGTTGTTGCAATGCTTTTTTTCATGTGTATAGTTCTCATCGTCGTTGTCATCATCATCATCATCATCATCATCATCATCATCATCAAAACTGCTGATTCAATACTCATGGCCGTTGTCAATTATGAGAAAAGGGTTCATTGTGTTCTTGAATGTTTCCATATGTTATTCCAACATAGCAGTCTGGGAATCCTTTCAAAAACGTCCTTAGCTTGTTTTGTCAAACACAAACAAATATTACCTTGAATACAGGACACACCACTACAGTTTCTGTTTTCAAAATACATATCTAGTTCAGATTAAAAATCACTCTACAGTATCTTTCCTAATCAGTGTGGCCTCTTGTTTATGCTTCTGTTTGAATGGTCAAAGCCCCCTTGTATTTCCTTGTATAAACACAGGCTTCACAGGCTTCACAGGCATTAGTGAGCGAGTGAATATGGTCAGCAAACATTCCACTAATATCACAGCAGGGGACATCAGAAATGGGCTTTACACATTGTACCCTTGTGGGGAATCGAACCCAGGACTTCGGTGTGATGAGCAGATGCTTTAACCACTTGGCTACCTCACTGCCCCTTCACAGGCATTAAGCTCATTCAGTCTAATTGACAAGAAAACTGCTATGGAACCAAAAAATAATCTTGATAGTGCACTCTTGAGCATGCCATGGTAACCCCTCTTATAAGGTGACCCTCCTGTACAAACTTTCAAAATCAATGCTAATCCTGTCAATAGAGCGATCCTGAATAAAGAGCATCAGTAGTGCATGCACAATCCCTATAGTTGCAATATAAATTGTCTTTGCCTCAGTTTTTTTTTTCTGCAATGCTTGGTTGCATAGAATTAATTTTGCATTACGATAATTTCAATGTGTGCTTCTCAATACCAGGGACTTAACTTTCATGCCATGGTACGGAATGACATACAAGTGAGCGAGTGAATGAGTGAGTTTAGTTTTACGCCGCATTCAGCAATATGCCAGCTATATGGCGGCGGTCTGTAAATAATCAAATCTGGACCAGACAATCCAGTGATCAACAGCACAAGCATCGATCTGCGCAATTGGGAATGACGTGTCTACCAGGTCAGCGAGCCTGACCATCCGATCCCGTTAGTCGCCTCTTACGACAAGCATAGTTGCCTTTTGTGGCAAGCATGGGTTGCTGAAGACCTGTTCTTCGCCGGATCTTCACGGGTCGAATGACATACAACAAACCTTAAGATGCAAACTCATCTTCAAAAGTTTTCTAACATAAGTTTACAAAACATTCAATATGCTAATGTCTATTATCTTACTGTGCATTAATAATTTCAAAACACAACCCCCAAAATGTTAACAATTGCAGCAATTGCAATTTTTAATTTTACAAAAACAAATCAGTTGCAGCAATGTACACTAAAGTACAGTGAACACATTAAAAATATGTTCAGCTGTTTTAATAAAACAGACTTCAGTGCTAATTGATTTTCTTTGATTGCCGAGCAGACAAAAGCAGGTAGCAGAAGTTCACACTGACATTTTTTATTGGACAAGAGACTCAGCAGTGTGCCGGCTATATGCCCACAGTCCGGGTTAATGAGTTAAAACAGTTAATGAGATATCGCGTTAACAAGAGTTTAAAAAGTGGTCAAAGTGTCATGGTGACCTGGAAAAAAAGGTCAAGGTCAAGGTCACCCAAATCGACTGGTGTTTTTGAAGACATAGGTACAACAGTTCTTGAGATTGAAGATAAGGTGTTTGCGTAAGCCCCCAATGTAGGCTGTCACCAAATTTGCAGACAATTTGGGTACAACAGTTCATGAGATATCGTGTTAACAAGAATCGGGACGTACGTACGGATGCTGCTGAATACATAGTCCCCTGTTCCGTGTTGCAGTGGGGGACAACAAACAGACTGAGTCTTTGACAGACAATCCAGAGAGTGATTGACATTATGAGCAAAGATGTTGAGGTACAATGAAACAAAAAACAACCAAGTCACTGCATGTCCACCTAATCCACTTAGTCGCCTTTGATGACCAGCATAACTTGTTACGAACATTTTTCTCCCCTAAATAGGGACACTACAATTAATAAATTGAAGTAAGTTTGTATGCATGTTGAACTGCCATGGCTGTATGCAATAAAAGAAGGGTCGGGTTAGAAATGGTCTTCTGTCACCCATGCTTGCCATAGGAGGCAACTCAATGGATCAGGATTGGGTGGTCAGGCTCGCTGACTTGGTTGATACAATGTAATCCAATTGTGTAGATCAGTGCTCATTATGTCAATCACCAGTGTTCATTCTAGCATTTCTAAGAAGTGAGCCCATGGCCCACCAGCCCTCAGTTGTGTTGGTCATTTAGAAAATATTGTGGGTCATGTCAAAAAGGTGCATTGTTGTTTTTCAAAGACGTACTTGCTGGAGTTTTGGTTGAGTTGCCAAGAGAAACCAAACTCGTGATGAGTTTTAGATTGACATTTAGGGATGCGCAGACCCGACCAACTCGTACCTGTACAGTGCGCCATGGAAAATGTTAGTGAACGAATGGCGCAAGGGCACAGTCCAGAATGATCACTGAATCACCGTCTAGTCCAGGCTGCATTATTTACAGAACGCTGTCATACAGCTGGAAAAGTCCTGAGTTGGGGCATTCAACAGCAAACAAACAACATCAAAGGTCAAAATCAACATCAACTGTCTGTTCCGATTTACTTTAATACCACTACTTCTGACAAACTGGAGAGTGTGGTAGCTAAGTGGGTAAAGCTCTCGCTCATTGTGCCAAGGGCCCAGGTTTAGTTCCCTACGGGTACAATGTGTGAAACCCGTTTCTGGTGTCTCCCACTGTGATACTGCAAGAACATTGCTATAAGCAGTGTAAAACCCAACTCACTCACTCACTCCAACAAAAGTACTTGTTTCCGGGTTACCTGTACGAATAAGGTCCTTTCTGGATAACAGACGGGCGTTTTCCCTGACTGACCACCTCTTCATGATTGACAATGTCCAGCACCCATATTTGGAAGTAGATCGGAACCGGTGGATCCAACCAATCATTGTAGGTCTCTGAGCCTTCTTTCAGATTCACTTGCTGAAACATCATAATGACACCTTCAGGTTACTTGTAAGGCCAGACCAATTTCATTTCTTGTTTTACAGATTTCTGTCCTCCGAAAACCTAAAGGCTGGAGGGGAAAAAATACAAATCACCAATCAAAGTAATATTCCTTTTAAATACTAAAAGTATTTTACTTTTAGCAATTTATAAAGTATATATGGGGCAAAAAGCAATCTAAAAACAGTTTCTTGCACATTTACATTTTTTGGCCAATAAAAAAATTAAAATTTTATTTTTTGAGCAGGGAATTTTTTTATTTTTTTTCTTATTCTTGAAAAAATACGACCGGTGGATCCATAAAACAAGAAATAAAATTGGTCTGGCCTAAAGATAAAAATACCTCACAACTGTCTTTACTCGAACTTTCTGCGAATGTTAGAACTTTGTTAATTTGACTCAATACGTGTCTACCTAAACATGTAGACATGTGAGTGGCCAATTTCTCATAGGCTCTGACTGGATGACACAAAACATACCATTCACTTGTACTCGGTAGGGCTGGCTAATAAGATTACCATGGGAAATATCGTTGATGGGAAAAATATTCATGATTATCGCTATGAGAATTGTGTCATTGATAATATCGTACATAAACAATTGTGTTGTTCATGACAGCATTTTGTTAGCAATCAAAGTCAAAATATGTCACCACTCTTCGTGTTAAACATGTTGATGCCTTTCAGATTTTTGGTCTTTTTCCTCCAACATGTATCATGATTGATCGATATTCATTTAACAATTATTGAGCTATATGATCTATATCGACAGCTAGCCCTGGGACGTGGGTTAAATGAACACAAACAGCACACTGAGTGTTTGTGAAGTAAAGTGAAATTAACCTACGACAGTTTGGTTGGTTGTCTGTTTAACGCCGCACTCTACAATATTCCACCTATATGGTGGCAGTCTGTAAATACTCATGTCTGGACCAGATAATCCAGTGATAAACAGCATGAGTATTGATCTCCACATTTGGGATACGATGACATGTGTCAACCAAGTTACCTTTATAAAGAGCAATATGTCTATTTCTTGACACAAATGCAATTTGACATTGGTATGTAAAATTACCCAGGTAAAATTTCTCAGGTGTGTAAATCTACACCAATCTTTGTACAGTTATGTATATATATTTTTCTGGACAAATGTTTACTAGCTGTGTGTATCTTGGTCAAATGAACACCTAGCATCATGACATATATATATGAAATATTACAAAATGTTTCTTTCGGTTGATAGAATGTATTGAAAATATCTAGACTGCCATCAATTCTGGGATACAGCTAAACAGATTCCAAGTGTTTGAATGTATGGAAAATATATCTTTTACATACACATTTTTTAAAACTGTTCTGCAATATATTTCTGTCCATACAATATACTTAGCCATTAAACATGAGCTATTTATGCAGTGTTATCATCTACACTGGATATTGATCGCTATCGTTGGGTATCCATCATACCCTATTTTCATATAACCTGTGAGGATCCAGGTTTGAACTGATCTTCAGCAACCCATGCTTGTTGTAAGAGGCAAGTACCAGGATTTGGTGGTCAGACTTCTTTGAGACATGTCATCATATTACGGGTGAAACTGTATACTGCAGTATTGGTAGAACCGCGGTATTTTGTTCGGTATACCGTAATGCAATCCAAAAAATCGGAATTTTTGTTTTTTGTACTGTCATTTCTATCAAATCGGAAAATGACAGGTTTGTTAATTATAAAAAAGATTATGGTTATTTTTACTATGTTTTTAAACAATGTAAGCTTTGGCTCACAGGGGTTGTAATGCTGAAAATGATACGTCCTAGATCCAACCCTTGTTCACTCATGTATTATTTTCAGCAAAACAAGCCCGTGTGGTTTGGCTTTTGTTGTCTGTTTTCTACAATATGATCATATCTCAAATACCAAACCAAAACAGACCAAACCAAAGTCCTTGTACCGCAATATGAACCGTGGTAAGAGTGTACCGTTTCATCCCTACATCATATCCCAGTGTGAAGATCAGTGCTAATGCATACTGGTCACTGGATTGTCTGGTCCAGATTATTTACAGACTGCAGCCATATAGCTGGAATGTTGCTGAGTGTACACTAAAAAACATACAAAACTATTTTTCAGTTGAGTCAAGTATTTTTAAACCAATTTGCTAGAATAATTCTGCTGCAAAGAATGATGAGACAGTCCTGGTCCTATTCACAACCTGATGCCTGCATTCTATAAGTAAATACCAAAGTAAATACAAGTACAGAAGCTGATAAGGCTGCATAACACAGAAGTGTTTTATCATGGAGCTCAACACCTTTCCTGTGCATTTGTATACATGTTACACAACATGTATTGGGTAACCGTGTTATATTTCACATAATTTATAAAAGGAAAGACAGCTCACCTGGAGATAAGTTTATAGACTATTGTGCATATGAACATGGTATAACATAGGTATTTGTGATAATATTAATTATTTCATCTTACTAATAGAGACATTTCTGTGCATGGCATTCCATGTACTGTAGACCCGTGAAGATCCGGGTTAGATTATTGATCTTCAGTAACCAATGCTTGTCATAAGAGGCAACTAACAGGATCGAGGTGGTCAGGCTCGGTTGACACATGTCATCGGTTCCCAATTGCGTAGATCTATGCCCATGCTGTTGATCACTGGATTGGCTGGTCCAGACTCGATTATTTACAGATCGCCGCCATATAGCCGGAATATTGCTGAGTGCGGCGTAAAACTAAACTCAGTCACTCACTCACCCATGTACTGTATGGTCTAAGATAGGTATATGGTCTCTGCCCTGACTAATTAAAAAAATGTTTGCTCCTTTTATTGTCGTCAAATACTGTGGGAAATAATACCCGAAGTGTAAGTGACCGGAACTGCGTACACGTGATACGGATTTATTGGTGCTATCTGTTACGCGGCCTTCACTCTTCGGCATTCAGTACTGGTGACCCCACTATGATATTCATCAGAAATAGGATATGGCCACTTGAACTATCCAACTATCAAGCTCTGCACTACAACTGGAACTGTAAAGTAAATTTTGATGTGGGTTTTTACCCAGAGTTCAAGAGATGTCATTTAGGAGAATTCTCAACAAATTAAACTTTGCACTTCACTTCTATAGATATGGAGGCTCATTCCCAAATCTTAACAATCCATTCAAATTTGTTCAAGTTATTGGTAGAACCAAAAATTCCCTTGTTTTTTGTAAGTTTGAAATAAGTAAATTGACACAACTCTTAGACAAAGAAGCTGCTTTCTAAATTTGAAAACATACTGACCAATACTTTTTCAGTTATTGTTTGAAAAACCTTTCCTAACTAAAATTAAAGTATCATAATTAAAATTTGCACTGCATCTGCCCTTTAGATTTAGAACGTGTCTCTCAATTTAAAAATAAATCAACCAACTTAGAATCGGAATTTTGTTTTGTTGTATTTTATTTATTTATCCGCACTTCCTATGTTCCTAAGTATGATGTTCACTTCAACCAGATCTAAAGATGAACGTTTGCAGTAAATTAAAAAATAGCCATTCGACCAGTAAATTCTATAGCGGCTCATCACGTTTTAATAATATGTCTGAGACATAAATAATATTGAAAATATGGAATTTGTTTTGTTATTACATATTCTTGTGCAGATCTGTGATCGCATTGACGAGGTATGACTCAACATGGAGAGTACAGTTACGTCTGTACACACTACTGCTAACATTTGGCGTGTTAGAAATATAAAAACGCGGCTCAGCACTGTACAACAGCTCGATGAACATGTTCATAAAAAATCACACCTGTCATCGATATGAATAAACTGTCAACAAACCTGTTCGATATTCGAGTGTATCAAATTTTTAAAAACAACAATGAGAGCTCCGCCAACAGCTACCAATGCAACTCCAAAAATGCAAGAGATCACTGCACAAACAGATGACTTGGTAACCATTCTGACTCCTTCTCGAGAACGAGTATCACATGAATTAAAGTATCGTCACGCAGTTATATCATCGGATTGTCCGGGTTCCTGTGCACTTTGAGCTTTTCACAGAGCAGTAGACATGTGACTGACGCTGAAAAACAAAAGGGAGATAACTCTGAAATACTTACTGCGAACCTCAAAATACACTGAATGTGTATCATGGAGAGGATACAGAATACAGAAACACGGAATGAAATTAGAAGATTGGCGTCTCTCAACTATCACTTTATGTAATAAGGTTTACTTTATGGACCGTTCATAATTTATGGCTGGTGATGTTTTGATGATTTTAAGGGGGGTTCACCCAATTCGTTCTGGGGAGGGGGTATGTCATTAATTTTGTACACATGTTGGAGGGGAGGGGGTCAGCAGATTTGTGCATAAAAATGTGTATATATTATGCTTAAAAAATATGGGAAGGGAGCGGGGTCATTGATTTTGAACATGACAGTGTAAGGGGGAGGGTCACTTACATTGTACATACATTTTAGAGAGGGTAATTCACTTTGTACATGCTGCTCCTAAAAAGTGAGATTGGAGTTAAACATGATCTAACACAATAATTTACAATTTTTGTTGAGAGAATCAAGTCGTCAGACAGTATTGTTTGTCTCAAGAGCCATTAATAATTCATATTTTCTTTATTTACTGTGATGACATTGGTGCCATTTTTACTGCAACCTTGTTGAAAGCAATAATGTATGCTGTTCACTGGAACTGTGGTACAGATGGAGACTTAGACATCTTATGGAGACTTGCTTTTAATATCTAGTTATAAAAAGTAAAAACTGAAAATTTATTTAAATTTATATTATTATTTAGATATTACTCATTCATTTACATTGGCGAACAAAAAGAGTGTCCTAAAAGTGGGATGGTAGATTATTATTCCACCTTGGATGTGACAATGATTATATGAACACTTGATATTGAAAATTATTTGGCATGAAACTGGAGTCACGATTACAGTTTCAACTTGTGATGTGAAATGAACATCATCCTGAAGCCTTATCAGATCAACAACATCACAGCTCCTGAAGGGTGAACCCGTTAAGATCCGGTTTAAATTGGTCTTCAGTAACCCATACGTGTCATAAGAGGCGATTAACGGGATCGGGTGGTCAGGCTCGCTGACTTGGTTGACACATGATGCTGAGAGCAGCGTAAAAGTAAACTCACTCACTCACTCTTGAAGGGTGAAGGTCACAACTGAGGTTTTCTTTATTTCAATCGATGTGTGGTAATCCATCGCAGGAATATACTAGACAGTATTCTCTACTAGAGAGCCAATATACCAGCAAATTGTCCCACAACAGCTGAGACCCGAGATGGCAGTGTTAGACTGCCGTGTTGAAGCCATGGATCCTTCAACTTGGCTACCTCACACAGACACAGTGTGCTGACTATGAGTGGACTAATCCTTGTTTATTCTGTTAATGCCATTCTCAAGGCAGTGGACAGCAAGTATCACCTTTTAACATCTGTATAGGTAGATGAGATGGGGGCACTAAACCATCAACTTTCCTCAATCCAGACAGATGTTATCAGCTCAATCACGGAGGCCGTCCAACAGCTTGGGACAATTCTCGTGACTTCAGTGACCAGTTTGTCTGGTCCCAGCTGGATTCTTCCCAGGCTGATATCACACAGTTGAAATGTTGAGTGCGGCGAGAACAAACACACAAACATCGTTTACCATTAAATGATGTCATATACCATATTTCCTCTAATAAGCGCTGGGACTCTAATGAGTGAGTGAGTGAGTGAGTTTAGTTTTATGCCGTACTCAGCAATACTCCAGCTATATGGCAGCAGTTTGTAAATAATCGAGTCTGATCACAGACAATCCAGTGATCAACAGCATGAGCAACGATCTGCGCAATTAGGAACCAATGACATGTGTCAACCAAGTCAGCAAGCCTGACCACCCGATCCCGTTAGTCACCTCTTACGACAAGCATAGTCGCCTTTTGTGGCAAGCATGAAAAGTCGGTGAGAATAGAGACCGATCCTATTTCTAGACAACAGTTTGACAACTCTGAAATTGGTGTTGGTGGCGAGTTGTTGGAATGTTCACACTCTCAAACTCGAGTTTGACAACATGTGTTGGCCGCATGAAGGCCACTTAAAAAGCGCCAGGTACGTTTTTTTCAGTGTATTCTCCCCTGATCCCAAAATAGATTTATTAATGAATGGTCCCCTGTCGCTAACTTTGATGTGATGCTCACTAACAATTAATTACACCCAGTAAGTGCAATAAGAGCCATGTCTCTAAAAAGCGCGGGGTCTGGAAGTCTGTTTGGGCACTTATTAGTGGAAATATGGTACCTATCTTGTGATAAATACCTGTGAAGATCCAGGATAGAATTGGACTTCAGTAAAACATTTTTGTCAGGCTCCTAAATCGATGCTCATGCTGTTGATCAATGGATTGTTTGGTTCCAACAAGGTTATTTACAGACTGCCGCCATATAGCTGGAATACTGCTGAGTGTGGCTCTAAATAACAACCAACCAATCTTGTAATAAATTTGCTCCATCCATGACAAAATCGATGCTAACAAATCATCTTCCAACCAAATGAGGGGTGGTGGGGTAGCCTAGTGGGTAATGCGTTGGCTTGTCACGCCGAAGACCCGGGTTCGATTCCCCACTTGTGTACAATGTGTGAAGCCCATTTCTGGTGTCCCCCGCCATGATGTTGCTGGAATATTGCTAAAAGTGGCGTAAAACCAAACTCACTCACTCACTCCAACCAAATGAATGACTGAACAGAGGCATTGTTTAAACTGTGTATCTGTTTTATTCAAAGCAATAACACATCCAGACATCTACTGACTAGATTCATGAAACACAGTGCAACTGTGTGTAACCATGTATTTGATCTATTTATAACTTTCAACAATAAGAATGTAAATAACAAGTCTGATTATATTGAAACCATCATTCATGTGTCATGATTCAACCCATGAGATACAAAAGAGCTGGAAAACTTCCTTCTGTGTCACTTTAAAAGTTTTATATTGCCCCATAAATGTTTGGTTATATCCGTGAAAGAGTGAAAACATTCTCTATTCTGTCACCTTCATCAGCAAAACTACACAGTAACACTCAAACCATGACTGTTGATACAACTGAATTGTTATTAATACCAGATCAAATAGAAACACTATCATAAGGCTTTAAATGGAACTACTTTATTGAAATATTTAGAAAACAAACTTATCTGTGACCAACATGATTCTATTCAGCATTTAGAGATCTATTGAAATCGATCACTGATACTCTTAAACATCTTGTTCACCCTCATGGCAAGGATACTGATGTATTTTGTTGTGAATGTAATGCACATGAATGTAGTGAAACTGAAATGGTTTTTGAACTACCATATTATTACTATAGATAAGCCGAAGTCCTAACTTGACCCTTAAAGTCAGTATCAAAATGATATGTTCCATACATAAGTCGAACCACCATTCTTCGTTCATCTCGTCGTGATCAGTCCTTGGAAATACAGTATCAACAAATCTGTATTGGATTATGTAAGTAAATCCTGTTGCACAACCTCGTAATACAACAAGTTCTATACATATTTCGACTTAAGTTTGCAATGTAGTTTCATAAATTTACTCAAAATGTCATTCAAGGTAGGTCAGCTTTATTATGGCAATACCTTTGCAAGACCCCTTCTATATATATACAAAGCTCTATGTAAAAAAACATGTGAAAACTATCTCTATTTAACCCAAAAGAAAAGCACTGACATTACATGTATTATCTCTTCTATAAGCAGGGCTTGATTTAAGAGATGTTAACCTACTTGCACCAGGCGCAATCTAAGATAAAAACCTAGTTGCACCAGCCAAATTCCAGTTGCACTGCTTCTATTGCAATGTGTAATGAAAGAAATATGCTATTGAATTATTCAAAGTTTAGAAGAAAAATGAGCTGACATAATGTAATGTTAGACTAATTGTTGATATATTTCTCAAAAATTGWCTTGCACCTGGTGCAAGTTAGACAAATAACTAGATTGCACTTTGTAATATTGGGTTACACCAGTGCAAGCAACAAAGCCCTAAATCAAGCCCTGTATAAGTGTATAGTTTATCATCATATGTACTTCACAGGCTTGTGCACACTCATCCTCCGTCCACTGTCAATACTTTCGTGGTTCAAATACACTGAGATTACTACACACGTGTCTGGCTGATACCTTTTATCTGATGAGTGGTAAGATATACAGTATCTCTCAGTCACAAGTGCTGTAATCTGTTTCTCTCACACATCACACCATTTTAGCATCTTATCGACAAATATTTTGTCTGTTCTCGTGATCACAGTGAAGCATTAACAGATAAATGGCCATGTGTGATGTCATCCGGACTATTGCTTACTACTCTAACCTAGTGTGTCCTACGTGAACGTTTCCATGAAACCTGTGGATTATCATAGCAAAAATGATAACTAGACATTACCTAAGAACATATATTATCTCTCTAAAACCATGAAATTTCAACACAGACAGTGTTATAAATTACAAATGGGAAAGTTGTCTGTCATAATCTGACCTTAGGTCGTTGCCATAGAGAAGCTAATCACGGAATTTGATCTAGCAGATGTATCTAAGAAACCATGTTCTTCCATCACTCATGAACCTACAGAGCTTCTGTGTGACAGTACTATCTGTTGACAACTTATAAAGTCAAAAACACACTTCCACCAATTAAGAGTGATGTTTGAGAGTAGTGGTTAAGAAACAAAAGTCAAACTCTAATCTGAACAGTGCATCTGAACATTTTCTTTGATAAAAATACCAAATTCAAATGAACATATCTGCAACTTTCTGGTTGATAAAGAAACGGTCCCGATCCACAAACCATTCGTAGCACTACAACATTTGTAAGCCTATAATAAAGTATCCACATATGACAGGTGGTAACCATAGAAACACGTTGTGAATCTGGACCCAGAACTCTAATTTAGCCAGTAGCTCCAAATATAGCAATTGTTGGTTGTGGTTCCGTGAACGATTTGGGCAAGTTTGATAATTACTCAAACAAGGCCTCATTTGATGAAGGAGGAATGTTGTCTATATAAACCTGTGAAGTATTAACTGTAATAAGTGACACATACCCCAGCTCGTTTGACAACAAAAATGACATAATTGTTGAAGAAGAAAAAACATACCTTAAAATACCGCCTAAAACCAAGGAGATGCTGATGATCCATAGAAATGGTATGACAATGACAGTATAATAAATCTATCTATTAAATTGTCCATTGAATGATACCATTTTACTATTATTATAATCATAATAATAATCAGTTGCATGTATGTTACATAGTTTTAACATCACTGTAATATTCTTACAAATATACAAACATCTATATATACATCCAGATCATACAAAAATATTTTATATATAGATCAACATAAAGCAATTCGCATAAAAGCTTACCTGACTTAACCAAATTTAATGTTTAAATACAGCAATACCTTTATTAAAATGGTTTACACAGCAATCAGTCCAAAAAATTAAAAACAGAAAAATAAAACATTGTTTTCTACAGGACACTAAAATATAAAACACAAAATATTCTAAATGGTCAGACCAATATAATTTAAAAACTCCATGTATTGTAATATAGTGAAATATACTCATGTAGATCAAAACAAAATATGAAATATTCTTTTTCAATTATCTTTCCACCTAAATACTAGGGTGCCAGGGTACAAAGAGGACTTTGCACTAAGGTGATCATTATTCCTATAGACTTTCACAGTTTTAGCGCTAAGGCGGCCTTATACAATGGCAACCTTGATAAACCACATATATCTGCAAACCATAAACATTAGTGCACACTAACACAGTTTGTGCATATGTTCATCATATTTATTTGGTTGGTTATAATTGTTAAGTTCTTGGTTTAAGGACTTGTTGACCCAAAATTTAAAACCTTATTTTCTTACGATTTGGTCTGTTACATATATTTTTAGTGGAGGTCAATATAGGAATGTGTTTAACAGTTAACTTCAAAGGCACAATGTCACACCACATTTGTCTAAAAATAAATAATGCATTTCTCTCAATAATACTATTGGCCCTCAGGGTGGCTACCATATAATTTAATCCCAAAACAAATATGTATTTAGATTACAGTATTAAATTA
>VKKT01001661.1:0-19788 GCA_008038995.1 Haliotis laevigata | reverse complement strand
TCACTATCCAGGAATACAACATACTCACTATCCAGGAATACAACATACTCACTATCCAGGAATACAAGATACTCACTATCAAGGAAGTCGTCTGCTATTTTCTCTGACTCCTCCTCAGCTTCCATTACAGCGACTTTGAGATTTGTTTGAATGTTGGCCGGATGGAAATGGTCAGACAGGGTCAGGTGCTGCTCACAGTGAGTCTCAAACTCTCCCTTGATGGCATCCAGCTCCGACATCTGAAGTGTAAACAAAGACAATTACAAACTAGAAGGACAAAATATATAACTTTGCATTTTTTATCAACCATCCATCCATCCAATCCTCTCCATCCATCCATTCACCCATCCCAAACCATCCATCCTTTCAATTCACCCTCCAAACCATCCATCCATCTATCCCTCCCTCCATTCATCATCCATCCACCCATCCATCAAAATCCATCCACCTCTCCACCCATTCCTCCATCCCCACCCACCCATCCATCCATCTTCCATCCATCCACCTTCCATCCACCCACCCACTCATCCAAATCAATCCATCCATCCATCCACCCATCCATCATCTCTGATCAAGCAAGTTAATCAAATAATAAATCAAAGATATCCCTCTGTATCTTTTTCAGCTATCTTAGACACTTGAGTTGAGCTAAAGAGAGTAATGCTCACATTTCATAAACGATCATAACATTTACAATATTGTACTTGATTATCTGACCTTCTTCAAGACGGAATCCTTCAGTTCTTCTACAACCGGTTGTTTGGTGAGGTTTTCTCCTGGAACAATGATCAACATCATAACTAAGTTTCCTTCAAACTTTTTAGCATTTTTAAGCAAAAAGAAGGTTATATATTATCTGAACCATCCAGACTTGGGCTCAGTCTCTGAGAACAATCTGAATCCTATTGATATACACTGATTCAAAACACACTAAAATGCCATTACATAAATTTTTTTTCATGCTATTTCATTACGCAAAGAATGAACATAAAACTGGTAGCCTCATGCTTTCTGAAAATACTACTGCATGTCTTATTTTTGACATCTGTGATACAACATCAACCATTCATCCCCAGTTCCCTACTGCAAGTGTCTCATACAAGAAGCATGTTGTCCTGGAAACCTATTATACCTTGGAATGCCAATATTTCCATTATTTATTGTACTCATGACGATTTTTCTCTGGCTAGTATATTTGTAACGAGAACATAATAAGCTATTCAAAATATCAAAATTTCACTACTTCTTGAATTAACTGCATTGCAAAATTTGTAACATTATAAACCGAAATTTGAAATTCATGGCATTAAATACATAAACAAAAATCTGAAAACACAGAATGTTTATCTTCTAATTTCAACATGATGACATGCTGTTTGATCATCATCATCATCATCTGATGATGATGATGATGATGACATGTGACCTACTTGCAAGCTGCACACACTGAGCTGAAATATCCTCCCTATCTTGAGTGAACCTTGCCAGCTCAGGAAGACCCTGCAATAAGTCCAGCACTTTTTCCTCGTTATCAACAAGCTCCTGCAGCTCAAACAATCTGAAAACAAAACACTGACAAGGTATAGTGAGTGAGTGAGTTTAGTTTTATGCTGCATTCAGCAATATTCCAGCTATATAGTGGCAATCTGTAAATAATCGAGTCTGGACCAGACAATCCAGTGATCAACATCATGAGCATTGTTCTACACAATTGGGATACGATGACATGTGGCAACCAGGTCAGCGAACCTGAACACCCGATCCCATTAGTTGCCTCTCACGACAAGCACAGGTTACTGAAGATCAATTCTAACCCGGATCTTCACCGGCCCAATACAAACACAAATCTTACCCTTTGTCCTTCAGTTCAGGATAAGCTTTCATGATGTCTGGAATAGGGTATGCTGGACTTGAGGCATTCTGGAACATTCATCAGTATGCTCAGTGAGGTAGTGATGTGGGTATATTTCTTTGTGATTTTACTATTATTCCAGCCAGATAGGGAGACACAAAGAATATGCTTCACACATTGTACCTGTGTGGGGAATTCAACTTGAATCCCTGATAGGTTAACACCAGGCTACCTCTTGCCCCATATTGTCTACAGAGTTCTGTTTTCTACACAGATATTTTATATCTTTCAATGACACAAAAACTGATTCATAATCAGTCTGTAATCACTATCATGACCCAACCATCAAAGTACCCTGCAGAACTGACAGGATCCTTCCCAAAAAGCAAAAGACTTACAGCATCCTGATCAGATAAAACTGGTGGGCCTTCCCTTCCATTTTCTACTGCTCCCCTTGGGGGTAGAGGTGGGGGTCCCACTGGGGGATACAGAGCTTGAGGATTCCCATACAAGGGGTAACCTGGACCGGTCACTGGCGCCACTGGGGGTTGAGCGGCTCCAAACTGCTGACCAACCCTGAAGCATATTCCCTTTGCATATTTAAAGTGATAAAAGTATTTATCGTCGGTATGCCTGCAAAGATTCAACCAAGTTAAAGAAAAACATTTAATCCTTTAATGCACTGTGATACACTCATAAATTTCAAGATGACCTTATACTATCATCACACAAAAGCATTGTCTTACAATTATTTATTCAGAATGACAATGGGTAATATAATGGCACACTCATGTTACTTGATGTAAATATATAACAATTGTTGAGAAATAAGGCAACCCCTGAAGTATCAGAGCTTTACAACTTTTACAAACTTGTGTGTTGACATCCTTGATATCAAAACATACAAGGATGACATTCTCTACATATATATAGTGACACAATTGAGTCTTTCATTCTTACAGGTGAGGTAAAATCCTTGGGGGTGTCTTCTTAAACTCTTCTACTATGGTCTGAATTGCAACGCCAAGGTCCGAGTGCATGGAGAACTAAACAAAACCAGTTCATCATTGAAAATCATCTAAATCTCCTGTTTCACTAACACAAAAAGCTTCCAGCTGAGGTTGAGATTATGCAGACTATAAATGTTTTTAATGTGAACTGTATAAAAAATCATTACAATTGAACAGAAATTCCCAGATTTATTACTCTGCACTTTCAATTTCCAAATTTAAATCATCAACAGTTAAACATGAAATTTATTTCCAAATGTCATTGCGTAAAAGGAATATGACTATGAGTAAGTAATGAGGAGATACGTACATTATTTATGTTCGGGCAGCCAACAACTTTCATGTGTATGTCCACCCAGGGATGGGTGAGAGGAGGTTGAACTGTCACAACTGGCTTGTCCTGGGGAAACTGGGGAGACAGAGTGCTACAAAAAAACATGATTTAAAAAAGACAATGTGTCTTCATGCTAAACAATATGTTAACCACTTTGATACAATCAGCATGAGTGAAGACCATTGCTTATTATTATAGCATATTTATATAGCGAACATATCCACGCAGTAGTGCATGCTCAAAGCGCTTATGTCCCATACAATATTGTCAAAGGGTTATCAAACTCTCCTCACTCATCATTAATTTAAATCATGATATTCTGTCTTAGAATCACATCCCTTTGTTCACATAAAGAATGGCAAAAAGTCATATTGAAAGTGGATCATAATTCAACAGACATGTCTGCCACCCAAACCCTTGTCTTACAGTGTACATGGTGAATGCAGTCTTCCAACCAAAGAAGGTGTTTAACCAGCAAGAGTAATGACCGCACTGTTTGGGTACACTGAGGCAAGTCACAGGACATGACCACCAATTTTAATTCAGCTACGGTCAACTTGACTTTAAACTGAAGTTACTGATCATACATTAGCACTGCTAATCCCAAATACATTGAACAGGATTATACCATGTACTGTACTCCTGTTTTTGATGCCCAAACGCCTATTTATCTCACACAAGCTGTTCAACAGTGTCTATTAGAAACCTAGGAGTTTATAGACAGCACATTGTCAACTCACTATTTTATCAAATCCGATATTCTAGAGTTGTACAAAGGATACATTTGCTGGAAACTGCAATTATTAATCACCAACAAATCACAGAATTAAAATGCAGTGTCATTTCTTCTATATCTGGCTCCCTGTGTCAGTGAGAGTCTTCATTTATTGTAGATCCATCATTAGGCTGAAGAAATATGGTCAACATTTCATTTCTTTCGGAAGAACCAGAACACTTACATGATCAGATTGATGTTTGTCCCATTGGACATGTTGGAAATAGTTGCCCTGTATTCAACGTCACGAACAATTTCAACCACACTGTAAAAAACAAACAAATCATCATTAAATTTAAACATAAATGTTCTTTTCTACGTGTGAAGGTACGAAACTATTTCACTTTTGATATTTACCCCAAACCTGACTTGGATAAACACTTGCCTCAAGTTTGTTTTCTTCATACTCTCGATCTGTTTTGTCCTTTGAGTTTGAAGGTTGGTCGCTTGAGGACTTTTGCCCTTTCCGCCAAACAATCTAGTCATCATTTTGTAAAGGATATATGTATTTCTGACAATAAATTATAATTTGTACAACAAATCCAGTTCACAGCTGACTCATTTTCGATTCTGACAATATTTCTATTCCCGGATATCATAAAACGTCATCGTAATGTGTGTAGTTTCAACTTCCGGTATTTGTAAAGTAAATGTTATTTTCTTAGAAACAAACTATATATCGTATTAAAAACATTTTACTTTGGTCAAATCGAACAAACCAGTGCTTATATCTGTACAGAGATTAAGCAGTATTAGTGTGCATATTTATTTAGTTTATTCTGTTCTTCTATATGATAAATAATAATGATCAATGTGTATTCAATACGAATAAATGGGAATGGTTGTGAGTAAATGTTAATCAGTCAGTGCGCAGACGCTACGGCCATAGCACGAAAAGAACTAGACCCAGTACAAAGAAATGTAGAATTGGGTGGAAATTGTCCCATCACCTTTTGACGTCTGTAACTTCTTACTTCTCTCTCAGGAAGGGTAAGATAACAAACGAGGGCGCAGCCATGATCTCTTTAATAAATAAATGACACCAGATATGCTATTTATAAGAACGAAAACATAAAACGATACACCTGTTCATGCAGCTCAGAGTTGATGGTGCTCCATATAGAAATCCCAGAAGTTTTCGTATCACTGTCAATCGACGAAGTCAAAAGAAATTGGCAGCGACTCCTGGCTGTATATTAACTTATCTTAATCATTTGGTTTTCATGAATTCGATTAAATAGGTTTATAAGTTCACCAAGGAAGCATTGCAAGACCTGTATTTCTGATTTTGGAAATCACGCAATTTCAGATTTTTAGAAAGCGACATAAAGCTACTTTTTCTTAGATATGTGATTACCAATTCTCTTCTACATGTGCCTTTAGTTTCAAAGTGAGGCTATGTCAATATGTCTGCTTGCCAACATGTCCACCAGCTGAAACAAATAATGGAATCAAATCATATTTGCAGGATGTTTCGTTTCAGAGAAACCTTGCAACAGCTGATTGCTAGTCACAATTCCACCTCGGTAAGGCGGGTAGAGAGAGTGAAGGTTGGGTAGCAAGGTATGTTGCGAGAATGCCGTCGGTAGCACAGACTGAGTATGGTATTCGTGATGTATGGGCAGTACACCTGGAGGAGGAGTTCAGGAACATCCGACAAATTGTGCAGAAATACAAATATGTAGCTATGGTGAGTTCAGCTTGACAAATTTAGTCTTCCTTTCATTAAATGATCTGTTAATGACATGAGCATCTAGCTAAAAGTGGGCGGTGGGATAGCCAAGTGGTTAAAGCATTCACTTGTCACGCCGAACACCCGTGTTCGATTCCCCACATGGGTACAATGTGTGAAGCCCATTTCTCGTGTCCCCTGCAGTGATATTGCTGGAATATTGCTAAGAGCTAAGAAATATTTCTGTTAGGCAAGCCAACTTTGGTTATCCATGTACCCTGGAGTTAAGCTGAAGAAATTATTGTTTTCAAGTTCTAGCTCATTTAAATTATCTGCTTTCACCTGAGTGAAGTGATTAAGATTAATAAGAATTGTTTTTTCATCTCCCGGTAATCAAAGATCAGTTTGCACTTCACAGCTTAGTGTTCCCATAGCTTGACTACACTACACTTATGCTTTGGTTATAGATACTTTTATTTTATGTCTACTATCATTTGGTCTCTCAGTAGTCTGTATTTAAACTAAGGAATCCTCATCGTCCATTCATTTGTCTTATCTCTTACAAGGTAGTCATGCTCATAATGCCACAGACCGCCTCCGTGGTGTAGTGGTTAGAGAGTCCGCCCGGAGTGCAGAAGGTCACGGGTTGGATCCCCGACCGCATCATACTGAAAGACGTTAAAATATGGTACTTGTTGGTCCCTGCCTGGCGCTCGGCATTAATGGGTACAACAAGGAATGGTCGGCTCGGAGTTGGTTTAATGTGTCTGAGTGGGGTATTCATGCTTCACTGCAGCATGGTATCTCAGTGGGCTAGCACTAAAAAANCAGCCTCAGTCTGAGCTAGTACAAGCAGCCGCACATACACATACACACGGATGCACATCGTCATATGAGCGAAATATTCTCAAGCATGACGTTAAACCTGAAAAACTGGAGAACGTATGATGCAAAACAAATTTCACTTGGGACAGTAAAGAATTATCTTATCTTAAACCCAATTTCACTTCACCTCATAATGCCACAGACATGGTAAGAAGTCACAAGGTGGAAAATCTGATAATGTCATGATTATTATTGTTATTAGGTTAGCTAAAATCAGTATTAAATCTTGAGTGATTATGAATAGGATTCGTCACCTACCATCATTCAGAAAGTGAAGTGAACATAACTATTTTTCAGGACACAGAGTTTCCTGGTGTTGTTGCCAGACCCATCGGGGAATTCCGCAGCACCACAGACTATCAGTACCAACTTCTTCGATGTAATGTTAATCTTCTTAAAATCATCCAAATTGGATTCACGTTTATGGATCAAGATGGAAACAGGCCACCAAATACTTGTACATGGCAGTTCAACTTCAAATTTAATCTTCAGTAAGTTTGATACTTATATAATACTCAATAGCCCCAGTAGAGGTTCTGAATCAGGCCCAATGCATGTGTGTTAGTAGGAGTGACTTACTGATTACCTTGTGCTCAGATGTTGTCATGTCCTCACTGACAATGGCAGGATTCTTGGCAAATTCAATGGTTCTGTATACCATAAAGCAATCCAATAAATCGGTGTTTTCGGTTACGTTTATCCTCCTTTTTAAACCTTTTCTAAAATGTCTAGAAATAGGATCATTTTGTCAAAATCTATGCGTTTCTTTTCTTTTCTGCATTATGATCATATCTCATATACCAGACCGAACCGAAAGCTTTGTACCACAATACGTACCATACCGTGGTAAGAGCGTACCGTTTCGCCCCTATTTATTTGTCCACTCGCTTGTCTTGTCACATGGTATCATCAAGTAGTTATGAATTTGCTGATGTTTGTACTATGATGTGGTGTTAACCTGGAACCTAAAACTGTCAATTTGTAAAAATTCTGTTTATGATTGTGCCAGTTTTTACTCAACAAACCCTGGTCATGATTTTTGTGATAACTTACGGTGACAGTAATTTGTTTTATCGTGTACCTATAATCATCATGATCATGGGGGAAAGTCTTTTAGGGGTTGAAAATTGGGCAGCTTCCTTTCGTGTCCTTAAAGATATGGTCATATTTCCTTCAACAGGGAAGACATGTATGCCCAAGAGTCTATTGATTTACTGAGGAAATCTGGGATACAGTTCGAGAAACATGAACAAGATGGAATAGATGTCGGTGACTTTGCTGAGTTATTGATGACTTCAGGTGTAGTTCTCGTGGATGAAATCAAATGGTTGTCCTTTCACAGGTAAGTTTACCTCATAATTCTGAAGAAGATAGTCGTTTTGATGTCAACATGATCAAACATTGTTTAAGAAGTAGCCTAAGATAATCATAATAATCTTAGACGTGTTGGCGGAAATGTTGTGCTCATCTACGATTCTAAAAATTGAGCTCATGGCTTTAATATATTTATTAAAAAGAATAATGGTGGCAGTATGTACATATTTAGAGTGTTATAACTGACCAACATTCTGTTTGTTTCAGTGGTTTTGACTTTGGCTACCTACTGAAGATTCTTACCAATTCCAATCTACCCATGGAGGAGTCTGAGTTCTTTGAGCTTTTGCGTCTTTACTTTGCCAATATCTATGATATCAAGTACTTGATGAAAAGCTGTAAGAACCTAAAAGGGGGACTACAAGAGGTTGCAGATCAACTTGAAGTGAGTGAAAAATCTGGAAGCAACTGCAGAGCATGGATCTGCTAAAATAGTTGAGGATAATGTGTCATTGGTATTAAATCATGTCGATTTGGTGAAACTGAAGACAGGATAATCTGATGAACTGATAGCTTACTTTTAAGAAAGGATTCTATGACCCTGTTTCAGAACCAGTCGGCAAGGTAATTACTTCACTGCAGGTTGTATTTACATACACAACAAACAGTAATCACTTCTGTTATTCTGTGATGGAACATGTTGCAGATTTTGAGAATTATTGGTGATATGTATGTCATGCAAAAGATGCTGTACAGTCTGTCATGCTACTGGTGATTAAGTTTGATTTGGAAAATTATTGTAGTTTTGATCCCATTTATCAATATCATTTTAAATCTTCAATTTTGTCAGGTTGGATTTGACATCTGTACATAAATTGAGCAGTTATTAGGAGATTGGAAGTACCATTGTAAGTGCATCTTTCTAATAGTTGTGATGTTGGCTCCAGATTCAGAGAGTTGGACCTCAGCACCAGGCAGGGAGTGACAGTTTACTTACTGGGTCCTCTTTCTTCAAAATGAGAGAGGTAAGAAATCTTTTTCATAATGGTCAAATTTTGTGTCCTGTGAAAGATGTAAAGATCTGTGCATCGATAAAATGAGTGTTCCTAATATGTTGTCCCTTCTTGGAATTTGGAGTATGTCACCTGTACTTCATTATTGCAAGGGTCGGTGGGGTAGCCTAGAGGTTAAAGCGTTGGCTCATCACACCGAAAAACCCGGGTTCGAATCCCCACATGGGCACAATATGTGAAGCCCATTTCTGGTGTTCCCCGCCGTGATGTTGCTGGAATATTGCTAAAAGCGACATAAAACCAAACTCAGTCAGTATTTCATAATGGTCCAATTTTGTGTCCTGTGAAAGATGTAAAGATCTGTGCATCAATAAGATGAGTGTTCCTAACATGTTGTCCCTTCTTGGAATTTGGAGTATGTCACCTGTACATCATTCTTGCAAGGATATTACATGATTATAATGGCTGCTAGGTATGAATAGGACTTAGAAGTTAGATAGGTGATCATTACAGCTTTGACTGAGCTGATTTTATGTCAGCTTACTGGAGGACTAAAACATTACGGTATTTTCAGGATTTTATCACCCTTTGAAAGATCATTCTTTTGAATGACAAACGGTCGATAGCCTAGGAAATCAACCAAATGGAAACCCCCAAAGTGGTTTTCTTTTCCATGAAACTTTGTCATGCAGGGTGCCTAGAAACTCAATAATTTATTAGATTGCAACTATTTAGGTGTTTTTAAATGCGGACTAAATCATTGAACCATTCTCCCACACTCAAAGCCTTCCAATCTGAGCTGGAATTGCCGATATAAGTAGATTCCCAGTATGTCATGTATGTCCTGAGATATGATTAAGATTGGCATTGAGTAGTTAACCCTTTCACTTTGCTGATTGTCTCTTTGAACCTTGCTGGCATTGGGCTTTGTTCATAACATCAACCACTAGTTTGCTTGGCCCAGACTTGAATTGTTTGCAGGTTGTCAAGATGAGGCAGGAATATTGCTTTGTGTCGCGTAACAGCAAGATACCACTCGCTCAAATATATCATCAGCCTATACTTTCTTCCTTAACAGATGTTCTTTGAGGACAACATAGATGATGCCAAGTACTGCGGTCACTTATATGGAGTGGGAACATCATATGTACAGAATGGTACCTCAACATTTGAGAACAATAGCTACAATTCTACACCAAACTCTCACTCAACACCAGTTTCAAGTGCGGAGGATTCAGGGGGGACCATGACGCAGGCTTCTACTTCATGATCTGGACTAGCTTAATCATGTCAGTGGTGGTATGACTAAACACACTAGTCTGTGACATCAGTGAGACTACATGGGTGCGGGTGGGTCGGTGGATGGATGGACCAGATGCGATGAGGGAGGGAGGGTTGGTGGGTGGTTCAGATGATGGGTGACTTACTACTGTTGTATAGTCTCCATGGACAGTGTCCTGTCCATCTTTGGTGACGAGGCTTCAGATATATGCCATCACCAGAAGATGGTGGGATGCTGTTTATAAAGGGGTGGTGGCAAGTCACCTGTAACAAAGTGCTTATGTTTTAGCCATCTCCCAAAGTTAAAATGAGCCAAGGATCACATTTGAACATCTTCTTGAGAGGAAGCTGATGCAAGCCCTTTAAATTCTGAAGCTCAGTGACTAGGAATAGTCATGCCAAAACTTTCAGTTCATTTTTCGTTGGTACTCTGTACAGAAATGTGATACATATTTTTATTTTTTATCTGCTTACTGTCATACCACCACTGACAATACACTATACGAAGGCTATGTTGTTCTCTGTCACTTTTGTCATGGACTAGGTTATATCAGGATGTTCATGGGTTTGCTGTCATCGTCATTTGGAACATCTCAGGGTACTTTGAGGTGCAGGACAAAAGTGTTCACTTTGGTAGCCCATTACCATTCATCCTATGTTAATTCACATCGAGGCATTCGGTTTTTATTACTTGGTTTTGGGACATACATGATTTAAATAAGTCTTCTTTTCTTTTTTTTCCAGTCTTAGTATCTATTAAAATGAAAACAGCAAATGAACTGAACCGTTTCAGTGATTACAAAAAACACTTTTGACTTCATATAATTTCATCTGCGTCAACCACAAACATTTTGTATGGGAATAAATCCCTTAGCCAAGTAATAAAGAAAGCATGTCGAACCATCATCTCAGTGTGAATTACATACTGGCAATTTTTTCTGACTACTGAATAACCAAGTGAATGAAGTTAGGAACAAATACAACTTGCATATGAGATTCATATAGTGCAACTATTTTAACAAGTTAAGCTTTGTGATACTGTGAAGAAAAGATAGCTTTGTTTATGCATGAAAAATTTGATTGTAGCTGCTTTTAGTTGTAGGGTTATTTTCACGAAGAAAAGTTGAGTTTTGTTTTACTGGCCGACAATTTTAAAGTAATTGGTTTGTGTCTAGGATAGGTGGAATCCATTCGCGAGATATAATTCTGGAGTTTTATACTGTTACTAGCAGAGGGATTCAAGGAAGACACACTCCTCCATTAATGTCTTTCATTCAGCTATGTTAGTATTTTATTTTAACAGCATGCTTTCACTTTGTTATTTTTGCCATATATGGGACAAAGGTGAACACACCTAAACCTTGCCACCAGATTGATCATTACCATTATGAGTGTCTGTGATAATCAGTATTACCAAACAAATATGTTGACTTTCCATCCTAGTTGTTTGATTGTGACAACTAATTATGATCATGATTCATTTGCAAATTTGAAATGTTGTGAATAATCTTTTTTGTCTTTCGAAATTTAACAATGAACTTGTCTTTTGTAAATTGGCATGATTGGCCACAGTATTTAAACTTTCATTGCAAATTATCAGTCCAGAATCTGTGGATCGATTGTTTAATTGTTTGTCACTTGTTGGCAAAAGCCAGCATAGTTGCTCATTACAAGAAACATTTATGGGGGAAAGATCTATCACCTGGTGCTTGATGGCATGATACCAGTACTGAACTTGAGAAACAAGCAAAGGAAACTTCTTAGCCTGAATTATGCTTACTGTAAGTTCACCTTCCATGTGGTCCAGCCTTGATGTGTAAGATATCTGGTGACAAGGGAATATGCAAGCACCAATGTCCGAGCTGAGAGTATGAACTGGGTAGTTTTAATATTGACGAAGGGTCAGATCAAAGGGATGGACTCGCAGCTTGATAAACATACAACTGGTATCTAACTGAAATTACATTTGTTGAAATTATGCTTTTCAAAGAACATGTGATTTGCTGTGATTCTTTGGTTATATTTTAAGTGTTTTAACTGAAACTGAAGATTCTGTTATGATATTTAGAACTATTTACATTTTGATGAAGTTGTAATCTCAGAAAATCTGACCTAATTTTAGTCCAAAACAAAGGAGTGCTTGCTGTAGTGAAGATCGAGGTCCTATTGAAGCTAAATTCTTAGTACTTTGCCACCCTCTCCTACTGTGGTTGCCATGGGTACAATTATCACCTTATTTTAGTTTTAATTCTGGTATTCATACATTACTAAGAATGTTTTTAGTCAGAAGTTTGTGCCTTTGATTTCCCTACTGAGATGATTTTAGTCCAAATGGGTACATTGTGATGCTCAGTTCCCAAATCACTGGCTTTTCAAGCACCTGTTTTGTAGGAATACTGAACTCTAGTGATTGTTTCCATTTGGACCAACAAGTGCAATAACAGGGTCAAGGTCAAACTTTTGAAACCATCCCCTCATTTCTCCATGACGATGGTTTCGGCATCTTTTATCATTGGATGTTGTACATATTGCTTAAATCATTATTATAACTGAATTGTATTTTTAATAAACCTGTTATACTGGAAACTTTTATACAGTTAGATGACTTACATTATTGCATCATATTTTATGGAAAAGCATGGTAAATTACTGTGATATTAAGATATGACATGTATCATCATGTGCTCTCTCCATTCGAAATCATCTATTTTTGTCGGTGTTCAGATGCAGCTTCACAAATTGTGGTAGCCCAAATATCTTAATTCAACTGTTGCCTATGCTTAGCTTTTCCTCAAATGAAAGTATCCATTTGTACAAGTAGATACTGAGACCAAAGTACCATTGTGTCTTGTTTCAAAAGAGGTGCATATGTTAATAATTGGTTTCATCATATTGGTAAGACAGATGTTAAATTTGAATAATCCGTAACATTTAAGTTTGTAAGGGGGTAAAGTCTAATTTCGTCCTTTTTAAGGTCAAGGGGTAGAAGTATAAGTAATTTTCAAACCATAGGGCCTGAGTTTGACCACCTGTTGCTAAAGGCATTTCAGAAACTGTTTTGGTTGGTGGTGCAAATCAGGTGTTAAATGTTATTTAAGGCTACAGATCTGAATCAATATGAAATCTTGATTGACACTAACAGGTGTTTCAGTTTTCTGAGGGCAGTCATGTCTATTACAGTGATAGTGACTTTCCTGTTACAAGCTGGCTTATGACCTGTGAATGCCGGTTCTTGCCAGTAAAGTAGTTGAAACTCCTGAAGCATTTGTTAACAAGTGTAATTTTTGGATTTGTATGATATTTGAGCTGCACTGTCTTGTTCTGTTTGTTGCTCCCTGAATTCGACACATCCTGTCATTTTGTTTCATCTGTGCGCAGGTGTGTTGTGTTACCTTCCTGTACGGCCTGTGTCATAATTATTGGTTGATTGAGACATGACTGTGTTAAGGTGACTTTCCACTTTTCAGGAGTCTTTAGGAAGTTATTATAAACATTTCAGTTTTGTACATCTCCTGACAATTAAGCTGTATTCAGAATCCCATACCGGCACTGAAATAATTACCATACAATATTTTGTCTGTACAACTTCCATACCTGCAGAAATGGCTCTTCGTCTACCTTCGACGTTTTGGTGTAAAGGCACGTTGTTTTAACTCCTGCAGTGATGCAGTTTGACTACCATGTACATTCCATTCTAGACAAAATGATTTTAAGAGTTTTATGTACCCCTTCTAATGATTTTGGATTGCCTGACCATTGTCATAGTTGTCATTTCTGAGAATGTTGTCTCATGTGTCCTCACTGATCACCCATGTCGTGGACTAAGGCAGCTAACATCCCACCAGAACATTTAGACTTCAACTTGTCAGCCCTGCAGCATCAACACTCGAATCTACTTTTAGCTACATTTGCAGCCATCTGATGTAGGTATTTGTCGTATGCATTCTTCTTTGAGAATAGCCACAGCCTCTGGAACTTTTAATGTCGACAGGTTATGTTCAGGGGTACTAAAGTGTAGAAGGGATGTGAAGCATATGTTTATGTACCTATTTCTGATGACTGTAAGCCAATCTTATTTTAACTGCGTCAGTCTCGTGAAGTGCCAATATTGTTTGATTTTACCTGTCTGTCTCTGTTGATCTGCGAGAGTGCCATCTTGTATGTCAGCTCGGCGTATGTGTAGGACACATAGGATCAGAACAGTCACAACATTTTGCTTGTCTTGAACTGCTAGGTCGACTTCATCATTTTCTTTTCCTTGGTATATACATGTATATATTTTTGGAAATTGCAAATTCATTTCTCGATGCATTTCTTACAGGATCATACTCACTGCTTTAAACTGGAAATTACTATTCACATAGCTCTGATAAAAGTGATGYCTGTCTTGGATCCTGTGTGACCACTCTGAGTACCCAGACAAGCACTTCCTCAACAGTTCGACAGTGTTTGTATCTGTGGCAGAGCTCATAACTTTGGGAGATGGCTGTTCTTGTCTTTTATCCTATTCTGTAAATAAAACAGACAAGTCCTTTTGTTTATTTCCTATGAGCATGACAAAGTGTTTCTTTTCATTTTACTTTGTACAAAATGATTGGGTTCAATTCCAATTGTTCCAAGATCCTGGATTGAAGGTTTTGTTAAAAGCCCGAGATAGAATTGGTCTCTTGTGTAGTTTGGAAAGTATAAGGAAATCTCAGCTAGCAGCTCAAAGTGAGTGAGTTAACTTTGCTGTGTGAATAGTCACCCTGAATCAGGCAAACCAATGTCTGAACGAATACAATGACACAGAATCAGACCTGTGCCCAGAACTTGGAACAACACTTGGGTTCCGGAGACCTATTTCTAACCCAGAACCTCAGGAATGGTAACACCCGAGTAACCTTGATTCCTAATGTACGAAGTGGGTGAGTGAAGAGTCTAAGAGGGCACCTGCACGGGTTCAGTGAAGGTAGCTTTGTACAGTGAATGTGGAATCAACATGAATCATCACAGAAGATGTGATGCAAGAGTTGATGGTTATCATTCTAATTATTCAAAATCCTGAAGCTGGAGCAATTGAATTCTTTACAGATTAATGGGTCTTTAGGTTTCGGGTTATTTATTCTAAAAATGTCTGTAAAGCGGAATTAATCCTGTAAATATATATCTGGGGAAAAAACATTTCGCAGATTTGTATTTGCCTGTCTCCTGTTCCAGCAGGTCTTGACACAGCAAAACGACAGTATTTTCCCCGAACTACGAATCACAAAATGTGCATGTCCGTTGCGCTGATACCACAACACATTTCCGAAACACAATCTAGTGACTTGTAACTAGACTGACTGAAATTGAAATGTATGTGTATCGTGGACGGTTGTCGTTGACTCCATTCAACATATCCGAAATTGAAACCACCATGAAGTTGAAATTTCAAGCTATGGTTTCATCGATCCGAACCCATTGAACACTTAAGCAAAGCCGAAAATGTTTTCCTTACCAGATCTTTGATCATGTTACATTGGAGGTGATAACCTTGAATACTTGATATCCTGTGTTCCAGAAATGATTTGCTTTCACTGCTTTCCGCCTCTGGAAAATCAAATTTTACCTCTCTGGACACAAAATACCCTCCAACTACTGGGAATATTTCATTTGTTTTCAGGTTTTCCGGACCTGATATTATCGTACCCTTGACTAACTCTATGTCCTGGAAAATAGTTAAAAGTTTGGAATAGATAGTAGAGTATTGACTTCAAAAGCACTTCTGGGCAGCAGTTTAAATCGCCTACTGAAAGTATAGTAAAACGTCGAATCATGCAAACCCAGCTACCAACTGCAGACTTGCGTGTGTCTTGGGTGATCATGTCAAAACCTGCCATAGCAACTCCACTGCAGGGGCTTGTTCTTGCTTAATCGACCGGGTCACCTGCACTGAAACATAACATTTCTACCTGTGCCTTATTGTAAACGCATGTCCTCTCATATCTAGTTACGTGAATACCGTATTTCCTCTTTCCGGACTTCCTGGTGTCTCTCCAGCCGTTTACCCGACGTTTATTATGTTTTAAACTAGTACTGTCTGCTTCAAATACTGTGGTAGGGATCGATAAATTCAACGAGTGATTATCCTGGTTTCTCTCGGGGCCCATCGCACGACGTCAATGGGAGGTCAACGTGCGTATGAATCTGGGCGTCTCGTAGAGAAAAAACGTAACACCTGGCGAGAAGATAGTTAAATGACACTTGTTTACAGGGTAGAGAGTTATCAGAACGGAACTCCGTTGGCTGTTTTGGAATATTACACTTAGTCTGACATTGTGAAAGACTCACCGTGAGTGCTGAAAAATGTTGGACAGATACTAACTGTGTATGTACTTGATTGTTAGGAGGCGATGCATTGAATAAGAAGAGACAATTTGATTTTGGACGACTACATTAAGGAGGACATCGAGCTGTTTTCTCATGCTCTATGCACGTACTCCAGACCACCAGTGAGTATTCACATTGTGGAATAGTCCTATGTTTTATGTTTAGAACGATGTTTGTTGGTGCGGCTGAGTGGGTTAGATCGCTGACCTTAGGTGCTGGCTATTAGACGCCTGATTCTGAGAGTGTGGGTTCGAATCCCGGATGATGCTCAACCTAACAATAGTACAAGAGTGAGGCAACACATTAGCGTTGCACAGGAAGCAGTGGCGATGCATTGAAGCCACTAGTTGCTAGATGATAGAAAACAACCGGGGATTGTCATTACAAATGTCAGGTAAAGATCGGCCCTACTCAGCTAGCACTAGCTGTTGGTTCTGATCCTGTCGTTGGCGTCGGTCCATCTCATCCCAGCATGTACTATTGGAGAAACAGCCGACCATAAGAGTACAGCACTGCTATGCTGCCCGTGAAATCCTGTCGCAGCACGTCAATTCATATAGTCAAACTCCTCAATTGGCCAATGCAACAACGTCCCGGTAGCCTACGCGACTATATTGCCGACAACAATGAAGAGTTATGTTCTCCCATGAGTTCTGAGGTCACATCCAGGCCAGTACACTTCCACCTCCCAAACTGACAACGTTGAGCTTCGCCTAGAGTCGCACAGATTTCTTCTGGATCCTGTGGGGTAGCCTAGGGGTTATGGCTTTTGTAGAAAATTTTCCCGCTACACTCTGACTGACTGACTGACTTTGGTTTTACGCCGGTTTTAGCAATATTCCAGCAACATCACGGCGGGGGAAACCAGAAATGGGCTTCACACATTGTACCCATGTGGGTATTCGAACCCGGGTCTTCGGTGTGACGAGCCAACGCTTTAACCACTAGGCTACCCCCACCGTCCCCCCGCTACACTCATTACATAAAATACATGTGGAGAAGTTTTTGAAAAATCCATTTCTTCACCGATTTCGTTCAAATTTGAAATATAAGTTACTCATAACATATAAGAAACAATTTACTGTTGCAAAAATCTAGATTTATATTTTTCAAAGTTATTGTCCAAACAGTGATTCGAACCCCTGTGCTTAGGATACTCATATTACTGGTTGCAGGAGCTACGCTGGTATATCACACAGACCCTCAACAAAAATACCCCATGCAACCCATACAAGTTTAGAATATGTGTCAAGTCTAGATTACTACAGTTTCAGGGAAAAGTCTCTGGGTCTCCTTTGATTGTATTTTCATTGAATATAACACAAGGGATTGTTTTTACTGTAAAATATGTTCGTTTCAGAAACTATATGTTAGTCTAGAATAGATCTGAGTTGTATGCTTACCATTGACCTAACGTGACACACTTGTTCGTAAATAACACAAATGCTTAATTTGAGTTGTATGATTGACCTAACGCGACACACCTGTTCGTAAATAACACAAATGGTTGATTTGAGTTGTATGATTGCCATTGACCTAACGTGACACACTTGTTCGTAAATAACACAATTGGTTGATTAGAGTTGTATGATTGACCTAACGTGACACACCTGTTCGTAAATAACACAAATGGTTGATTAGAGTTGTATGATTGCCATTGACCTAACGCGACACACCTGTTCGTAAATAACACAAATGGTTGATGTGAGTTGTATGCTTGCCATTGACCTAACGCGACACACCTGTTCGTAAATAACACAAATGATTGATTTGATTTGTATGCTTACCATTCACCTAAAGTGTCACACGTGTTATTAAATAACACAAATGATTGATTTGAGTTGTATGCTTACCATTCACCAAACTCGACAGGTGTTATCAACAACAGCGCCAACAACAATCATATGCTAGATTTCCTGAAATGGATGAATAAATGAATGCTAGGATAATTTTTGTAAATAGAAATTCTTTCAAACATGGAACGTAGTAAGTTGTCATTAGGTTGCATCACAACCACCTACATCCCCATCCCCATCCCCATCCCCATCCCCATCCCCACCGGCATCCCCACATCAGAATATCATGGAAGATGTCCACCCAGTGACATGGGCTGCATGTGTATATGTACATTTCCTTATAGGAGATTCCGTGTCCCAACCTACACGTGACTATTCGAGACGGCGTCTTCCTTCACAAAGGGCGGGCCAAGTTGGAGGGTGTCCTAAGGAGGTCGCCGTTCTCTCCTGCTGTCGTTGCAATACACCTTGATCTCCCCGACGGTGAACCTTTCAGGAAGGTGTTTCTATTTTCACAGAATCATGAAACCGTGATACATTTTGATAATTACGTTTCGGAAACAATTGTAAACTGTGCTACTGGTCAATAACCGAAACTTACTTGTCTCGTGTATATCTTAGGAGTTTTTGTTATAGGAAGGGGGAAGTTTTAGCAAAGAGTTTGGCTTAGATAGTAGCTGTTCTTGAAAGAGCGTTGGAATACAAGTGTTCTTTGTAGAGAGAAGATTGGTTAAAGAGCCGTTCCTGTAACTTGATTGTTTGGTTACCAATGAGTTTGTGTTGCAAGAGTTCTGAGTTACTTCGAGTCTTTGTAACGAGAGTGGGATTTGTGGATCAAGTGTCGTTTTAGATACACAGAAGTTTGTAGTGAGTGCAGTTAGTTTTACGCCGCACTCAGCAATATTCCAGCTATATGGCGGCGATCTGTAAATAATCGATTCTGGACCAGACAATCCAGTGATCAACAGCATGAATATCGACCTACGCAATTGGAAACCGATGACATTCTTGGTATTCAACTGTCARATGTAGTGAAAATGTGACTTCGGGCTTGTTGTTATATAATATATGATATATATGACACTGGTTATGTTTCACCACATTGATTATAACATTGTTATTAGTTCATTTTTCCTGTGCTGATATTCACTTGTTTCAAATCTGTACCCATTTTCTTGTCCCCGCCCTGATATTGCTGGAATATTGCTCAAAGCAGTGCAAAGCCATGTCCAACTGACTGAGTTTAGTTTTACGCCGCTTCATCAATATTCCAGCAATATCACGGCGGGGGACACCAGAAATGGGCTTCACACATTGGACTGATACAAAACCGTTAATGTTACCACAACTGACCGAAATACACCACTTTCATACAAGAATATATCATATGAAAAAACAACAATTAAGTGCTCAATCTTAATGTATCGAATGTCTGCCTTTTCAACAATCAAGTTTATCCCCAAACCTTGGAAGGGTGACCGTTCAATCAGCGGTCATGATCAATC